>CAWUFW010000505.1:600000-890000 GCA_963921515.1 Calotriton arnoldi
TTGATATAGTTTACAATGACCAGTCAAAGTATGTTTTCTATGTTCATTATTTGGCACATGGAATTGGCACTTGTTTCTTTAAAAGAAAGAAAAAAAGCACTAAACCTTGCCTGTGAGAAAGGAGTGACGCAACTGCGAAATGCGTTGGGACTGTGTGTTGCAATAAACACGTTTTTGTATAGAGGCCACGGCACCGGTGTTTTTCTTGGGAAAACGAAACTACACACTGGATATTTGTGGATATATATATATATATATATATATATATATATATGACCGTCCTCTACCGTTTTGTTTTTTTCACTATGGTTAAATAAATAATCACTTGAAGGAGTACCTTCTGTGCGTGGTGCTGTGATTTCTCGCCGGATCCCTCGCCGAGTTTTGCCTGGGAACGGAAACCGGAGGAGTTTGGAGCATATATTTGGAGCTTGCCATTCATCTCAGGACCGAATGATTACCTTATGAGATACTTTTCCGCGTTTCATATTTTAACAGTATGATTTTCATTTATGTCTCCTTTTTTTCCTGATTTTCTCTTAGTACTTATGTAATAATGCCCTTAGGATGTCAGTTATTTATCAGCCAATGCTAACACACACGTCTTATCCTCCTCTAGTAGTTGTGCATTAGAAACTTTTTCCATTGGATGCTTGTAGGCACACACATGCCACAGTATTTTAAACATTTTTTCTTTGGGTTTTATAATGTTTTAATTCTTACAATTGTTTGTTTCTTTTGCAGGAGGGAAGGAAGGAACCCACTCACGTACACGGGCCACCCAACCTTCTCTTCGTATTCACTTTGGGATCTCACTGTTTGGGTAAAAAATTTTAACTGAGGATTGGAATCTATGTACAGACGGATTAGTGAGGACTATTGACTGCAAAGTGGGTCTGTATAATTTGATACCTTAGTTTACTTTAATGGAGACAACAGCGTGTGGACAGAGACTTGTGTGGAATACGTTCTCCTAGAAAGGTAGGGCAATCATTACACTGTTGATATTATATTTAATATGCTATCTTAGAACATGATGTGTACATAGTTTTTGGGCACTATGCTTTTACTTGTGATACTAGGATTTGAAACATCACGTGTGTATGACGTTTCTACACGCGCCAGACTGTTGACACCTTGAGATGAAACATCGTGGACAATTTGTATTTCACATTTTCGGTTCTTACAGACATGCCTTTTGTCTTAAACCTACATTCAATCATGGTTTATACTGGTTACAGACTTCTGATAAAATTATTGAGACTGGTCTCATTTATGTTATATTCCAGTAATAACTTGGTTTATTTAGCACCAGTATAAGGTCGTATTGATTATACATGTACATTGTACCTTGCTACTAGTATGTATATTTTGTGTAATACTATTCCAAGATGGCCGCCATTGTAGGCTATCTGTATTGTCCCTTTTCTGTTATGCCTATTCCCAACCCGATGTTATTTTTACCCTTGTTTGATGGTGCACTCAGTACACGTGAGCAAGGCTGCGGACGCAGTCGAAACGCGTAGTGGAATAAACTTGGTTTTGCATCGATATCGGATGTTTGTCTTTTGGCCCTGAGAGCGCACTTATTTGGATTTCGTGTGATATATATATATATATATATATATATATATATATATATATATATATATTATCTACTTCGCGAAATTTTCAAAACTCGTGGGGCGCTCTGGTCTGCTCCTATCCTGAAAGTTTCGGGGTGATTCGGCAAGCAGGGGCCGAGAAAAAAGGGGGGTCCCAAAACATGTTTTCCCCATGCAATTTTCCATAGGAAACTTTAGACACGGCTACAGCCCGAAATGCTGAACGGAATTACACCAAATTTGGCAAAGAGGTAGTTCTTGGTTCAGAAAGAACCCTTTTTGTTAAATGGTGTAAATCCATTCAGTAGTTGCTGAGAAAATCAAAAGTAAAAACACATATATATCTATGGCCGCGGAGGATCTGCGCACCCTACAGATTAGGATCCGCGCACCCTGACGATCACGAGCTGCATTGTAATTGGTTGTGAACACTCTAAACCAGGAACTGTTGGTAGCCATCTTGTCCCTCGGTAGAAGCGATGCACAAGATGGCAGTAAAATGAAGGCGTAAAGAAGAAGAGGGGGCAGGGTTGAAACACCCTGACCCCGTAGGTCTGCTTAGGGGGTCCTAGAAGGACTTCTAGGGCTAAAAAAAGCGTTTTTTTTTTAAAACGCCGCGATACGCGTAGGGTGCGCGGATCCAGCCGCGAAAATGAAAAAAAGGAAGCGCGGGCTCCCGTGCTTCGTTTAATTAAAGCCCCCGTGTGGGCCAGGTCCCGGGGGCATGTGAAAAAAAAGTGTGGGGGGGCCTTAATCCCCCCACACTGCCCCGGGGACCGCCACCCCCGGGGCAAAGTATGAATATTTGCGGGGGGCACATGGGCCCCCCCGCAGCCCCGGGGACCGCCACCCCCGGGGCTTTTAAAAAAATTAATTTAACCTGTGTGGGGGCTCGAGCCCCCCACACGCCCCGGGGACCGCCACCTCCCCAGGGCACTAAATATGTGATGTAATATGTGACGTCATCAGCAGTGCATTGCGGGGGCGCGAGTTATAATTAGCTGAACTAACTATAACGGAGGAATTTCAATGCTTTTGTACGAGTGAAATGTCCAGCTAACTATAACAGCCCTGAAACCTATGTTTTTTTCAGTGAATTTCTAAGGTTTTTTAAATGCTAATTCCTAACTATAACATGTCTGAAACCTATGGTTTTTTCAGTGAATATATATATATATATATGTATGTATATATATATATATATATATGTATGTATATATATATATATATAAATATATATATCCACAAAACAATCCTCCACAGTCGGGAGCCCCCATCCCTGCAGGGCGGCCTCATGAAGACAGGATGTGAAGCTTCCTGCCAAACAAATCCCAAACGAAAAGAAATGTCGAGGCCCCAATCTGAGGAACATCAGTGTTTATTTCATTTTAAACAGGCAGCATTGATTTCTCTTCCTTACGCGATTCGGCTGTCCCAGCAGCCTTGATCACAGGTGAGCCAAAATGTGCTGCATAGTGCTGGAGGCCTTAAATCCAAATGAGCACGTGACCTGCAGTGTAAACATCAGTTCCCACAATGCACTTGTAGTGTAAGTACAATCTGTGTAATGCAATGTTCGTATCTGTCTTACTTAATAGTGTCCATAAAACATCACATTAAGGCATAGTCCAAGCGCACGTATTTACAATAGAAAAATAGTCACGTTTAAAAGCAAGGCTTCATTAAATATCTCCAATCTTAGCTCGAAATGTTGCCTGTATCTCTTCATTCGAGAACACTATTTCTCCAGAAAGTGCCAGAGGAGACAATTCCCTCCTGCTCCCTTTCTCACCTCTGTGCTAGTATTACCGGAAATCCTTCATGGTGTCAGCAGAGAGAGGCAAGCGGGACATGCTCCCCAATTAGAATCGACAAAACAATCCTCCACAGTCGGGAGCCCCCATCCCTGCAGGGCGGCCTCGTGAAGACAGGATGTGAAGCTTCCTGCCAAACAAATCCCAAACGAAAAGAAATGTCGAGGCCCCAATCTGAGGAACATCAGTGTTTATTTCATTTTAAACAGGCAGCATTGATTTCTCTTCCTTACGCGTTTCGGCTGTCCCAGCAGCCTTGATCACAGGTGAGCCAAAATGTGCTGCATAGTGCTGGAGGCCTTAAATCCAAATGAGCACGTGACCTGCAGTGTAAACATCAGTTCCCACAATGCACTTGTAGTGTAAGTACAATCTGTGTAATGCAATGTTCGTATCTGTCTTACTTAATAGTGTCCATAAAACATCACATTAAGGCATAGTTCAAGCGCACGTATTTACAATAGAAAAATAGTCACGTTTAAAAGCAAGGCTTCATTAAATATCTCCAATCTTAGCTCGAAATGTTGCCTGTATCTCTTCATTCGAGAACACTGTTTCTCCAGAAAGTGCCAGAGGAGACAATTCCCTCCTGCTCCCTTTCTCACCTCTGTGCTAGTATTACCGGAAATCCTTCATATATATATATGCATAAAAACTGTGACAGAAGTTATCCGGCAGCCTGTTATTTTGAAACAGTACACAAAGGTGATGTGAGTGGTTTATTATATTTTGTCCTGGATGCAGTACCCCCAAATTAAGAGTGGGGGGGACAGAGAGAAGCAGCATAGACAAATGGAATCTAAATACATTATATTGTTGAATACCAAGCAACCATGGGGTCTGAACAGTGAAGAAGATTTACATACACACCTTTGAAGAAGTATTAATCAGTATTTTTGCACAGTTCTCGTCAGCTTGTTTGTGTGTGTGTGTGGATATATATATATATGTCTAAATATATGTATATATATTTGTATATATCCAAACAAATCCACAAAGTAGATGCTCACTGAGGCGGACAAGCAAAAGCTTTACTTCCAACATGACGCGTTTCGGCCAACGCGGTGGCCTTGCTCACATGGCGTTGGCTGAAACACGTCTCGTTGGAAGTAAAGCTTGTCCACATCCACCTGAGAAAGCGTCTACTTTGTGGATTTGTTTGGATATTTTCGCCAGCTGTCTAGTCCGACTTCAGCGCTCCACCCCTCAAGGGCTCCTGATCTCGTCTTTCTTCGAGCAGCATTGTTTTGCATATATATATATATTCACTGAAAAAACCATAGGTTTTAGGGACAGTTATAGTTAGTTGGACATTTCACTCGTACCAAACCATAGAAATTCCCCCGTTATAGTTAGTTCAGCTAACTATAACTCGCGCCCCCGCAATGCACTGCTGATGACGTCACATATTACATCACTCATGACATGGTCAGTGACATCACTGATGACATCACTGATGACATCTCAAATGAAATCACTGATGACATCATCCAGTGACTGTGTGTTTCTGTAAAGTTTAAATATGTTTAATATATATAGGGAAAGGCGTATTGAAGAATGAGTGGGTGTTTAAGTGTCTGAATGGATGATTTAGTACGTGCGTGACTGACTCTACAAGTGAGTGATTAAACGTATCTTACTGAATGCATGGGTTAGTGACTAAACTGTGTGAATGTCTGTATCCGTCTGTTTGTTGGTGTGTAAGTGGATGCATGGATTTGCGAATAGCTACATGAGTGTCTATATGGGTTATTGATTGGTTCTCTGAGTATCTGTATGGCTGCCTGAGTGTTTGTGTGGGTGGGGTGTGTGTGACTCTGTACATAGATGTGTGAGTGGGTGATTCACTGGGTGCATGATTTCAAGAGTGCATCTGTGATGGACTGCTTGGGTGGGTGAGTGTGTGTATGGGTGTGTTAGTGAGTGAATGTATATCTCAGTGGTACATGTGCGAGTAACTACATATGTAAAAGGCAGTATATATGTGTGTTAGAGTATTTAAATGGCTATAAGTGAGAGTGTGTGATTGTGAGAGTGGCTGTATGGATGCGTGTGTGCTTGTATCAGTTATTGTATAAGAGCATAAGAATGTGCTAGTATTTGTATGAGTAAGTGAGCTGGTGTGTGTATAACTGTATAGGTGAGTAAATGGGTGTGTGATTAATTTTTTGCATGACTGACTAGGTGTGTGAGTACCTCTATGGATGAGTGGCGGTGTGTGAGTGTTTATATAGGTGTATGAGTGCATATGATAGTCCTGTACTGAGTGACTGTAAGTATGAGTGACTGTACGGGTGAGTGAGTAGATGTGTGTGTGTAGACCTAAGAATCAGTGAGTGGGTATGTAGTTATTGGTATTGGAGTGTGTATGGTTTTGAGAATGGCAGTCTGTAATTTAGAGTGGGTGTATCAAAAGCTATATTAGGGTGTGAGAAGATGCATGAAATTATCACATGGATGATGTCATCAGTGATGTCATTTGAGATGTCATCAGTGATGTCATCAGTGATGTCACTGACCATGTCATGAGTGATGTAATATGTGACGTCATCAGCAGTGCATTGCGGGGCGCGAGTTATAGTTAGCTGAACTAACTATAACGGGGGAATTTCTATGGTTTTGTACGAGTGAAATGTCCAACTAACTATAACTGTCCCTAAAACCTATGGTTTTTTCAGTGAATTTCAAAGGTTTTTTAAATGCTAATTTCTAACTATAACGTGTCTGAAACCTATGGTTTTTTCAGTGAATTTCAAAGGTTTTTTAAATGCTAATTTCTAACTATAACGTGCCTGAAACCTATGATTTTTAAGTGAATTTCAAAGGTTTTTTAAATGCTAGTTTCTAACTATGCCTACAGAGGTAGGACATGTGAAGAAAGAAGAAAAAACGCGCAGAAAGAAGCAAAAGAAATGCAGAAAGAAGCAACAGAAGTCCACAAAGACGAAGAAAAGTGCAGGAAGAAGCAAAAGATGTGCAGAAAGAACCAACAGAGGAGCAGAAAGAGGCCATGTTGCAAAATCATCCTGTGCCCACAACTTTTTCAGACGGGTACTGGTGGTAACTGACTCTGACTAACCAGAGTCAGTGCTATGCTAAAAGACACTTAGAATACAGTGAAAACACCTACATACACTAGGGAACACTATGCGTTGGGGTACCCCTGTGATTAGCATGACCTCCTCTGTAAGTCCCTAGTACATAATAGGGCAGGGGGATTAAAACTACCTCTTAAAACGCGTGTGCAAACGCACCCCGTGGCGCGTTTTAAGTTGCGGGATTAAGTCCCCTTGAATCCTGAGGGTCCCTGGGGCCCAACTAGCCCCCCAGGTACCTACAGTTAGGACCACAGAGCAGAGTTGCAGAGAGGCGTTCCGAGGCCACGCACCTTTTTTCACCTCTCTGCAACGCAACTCTGTTGTGCTTACTGAAGGTACCTGGTGGGCTAGTTGGCCCCCAGGGTCCCTCAGGATTCAAGGAGGCGTGTTTGCGCACTTGTCACCTGAGGCCCCGCCCCCCTCCCTTCACCACTGTGCAAACGTGCCCCGTGGCGCGTTTTAAGTTGGGGGATTAGGTCACCTTGAATCCTGAGGGTCCCTGGGGCCCAACTAGCCCACCAAGTACTTCCAGTAAGCACCACAGGCCTGCGTTGCAACGCCTGTAACAAATTGTGTAGTTGTGTTTAGGTAGTGAAGGGGGTCGTGCTGGGGGTAGTGTTTTAGGGTTTAGGGTAGTGCAGTGGTGTTTGTGTAGTGTAGGGGGTCATGCTGGGGGTAGATTTAGGGTTTAGGGTAGTGCAGTGGTGTTTGGATAGTGTAGGGAGTCGTGCTGGGGGAGTGTTTTAGGGTTTAGGGTATTACAGTGGTGTTTGCGTAGTGTAGGGGGTTGTGCCAGGGGTAGTGTTTTAGGGTTTAGGGTAGTGCAGTGGTGTTTGGGTAGTGTAGGGGGTCGTGCTGGGGGTAGTGGTTTAGGGTTTAGGGTAGTGCAGTGGTGTTTGGGTAGTGTAGGGGTACTGCTGGGGGTAGTGTTTTAGGGTTTAGGGTAGTGCAATGGTGTTTGGGTAGTGTAGGGGGTACTGCTGGGGGTAGTGTTTTAGGGTTTAGGGTAGTGCAGTGGTGTTTGGGTAGTGTAGGGGTTCGTGCTGGGGGTATTGTTTTAGGGTTTAGGGTAGTGCAGTGGTGTTTGTGTAGTGTAGGGGGTAGTGTTTTAGGGTTTAGGGTAGTGCAGTGGTGTTTGTGTAGTGTAGGGGGTCGTGCTGGGGGTAGTGTTTTAGGGTTTAGGGTAGTGCAGTGGTCTTTGTGTAGTGTAGGAGGTCGTGTTTTAGGGTTTAGGGTAGTGCAGTGGTGTTCGGGCAGTGTAGGGGGTCGTGCTGGGGGTGGTGTTTCAGGGTTTAGGGCAGTGCAGTGGTGTTCGGGCAGTGTAGGGGGTCTTGCTGGGGGTGGTGTTTCAGGGTTTAGGGCAGTGCAGTGGTGTTTGGGTCGTGCAGGGGGTCATGCTGGGGGGAGTGTTTTAGGGTTTAGGGCAGTGCAGTGGTGTTTGGGTAGTGTAGGGGGTCATGCTGGGGGGAGTGTTTTAGGGTTTAGGGCAGTGCAGTGGTGTTCGGGCAGTGTAGGGGGTCGTGCTGGGGGAGTGTTTTAGGGTTTAGGGCAGTGCAGTGGTGTTCGGGTAGTGTAGGGGGTCGTGCTGGGGGAGTGTTTGAGGGTTTAGGGCAGTGCAGTTGTGTTCGGGTAGTGTAGGGGGTCGTGCTGGGGGGAGTATTTTAGGGTTTAGGGTAGTGCAGTGGTGTTCGGGTAGTGTAGGGGGTCGTGCTGGGGGTTGTGTTTCAGGATTTAGGGCGGTGCAGTGGTGTTCGGGCAGTGTAGGGGGTCGTGCTGGGGCTGGTGTTTCAGGGTTTAGGGCAGTGCAGTGGTGTTCGGGCAGTGTAGGGGGTCATGCACGGGGTGGTGTTTCAGGGTTTAGGGCAGTGCAGTGGTGTTCGGGCAGTGTAGGGGGTCGTGCTGGGGCTGGTGTTTCAGGGTTTAGGGCAGTGCAGTGGTGTTCGGGCAGTGTAGGGGGTCTTGCTGGGGGTGGTGTTTCAGGGTTTAGGGCAGTGGTGTTCGGGCAGTGTAGGGGGTCTTGCTGGGGGTGATGTTTCAGGGTTTAGGGCAGTGCAGTGGTGTTCGGGCAGTGTAGGGGGTCTTGCTGGGGGTAGTTTTTCAGGGTTTAGGGCAGTGCAGTGGTGTTCGTGCAGTGTAGGGGGTCGTGCTGGGGATGGTGTTTCATGGTTTAGGGCAGTGCAGTAGTGTTCAGTCAGTGTAGGGGGTTGGTCTGGGGCTGGTGTTTCAGGGTTTAGGGCAGTGCAGGCAGTGGTGCTCGGGCAGTGTAGGGGGTCGTGCTGGGGGTGGTGTTTCTGGGTTTAGGGTAGTGCAGTTGTGTTCGGGCAGTGTAGGGGTTCGTGCTGGGGCTGGTGTTTCAGGGTTTAGGGCAGTGCAGTGGTGTTCGGGCAGTGTAGGGGGTCATGCTGGGGCTGGTGTTTCAGTGTTTTGGGCAGAGCAGTGGTGTTCGGGCAGTGTAGGGGGTCGTGCTGGGGCTGGTGTTTCAGGGTTTAGGGCAGTGCAGTGGTGTTCGAGTAGTGTAGGGGGTCGTGCTGGGGGTGGTGTTTCAGGGTTTAGGGCAGTGGTGTTCGGGCAGTGTAGGGGGTCTTGCTGGGGGTGATGTTTCAGGGTTTAGGGCAGTGCAGTGGTGTTCGGGCAGTGTAGGGGTTCTTGCTGGGGGCAGTGTTTCAGGGTTTAGGGCAGAGCAATGGTGTTCAGGCAGTGTAGGGGGTTGTGTTGGAGGTGGTGTTTCAGGCTTTAGGGCAGTGCAGTGGTATTCGGGCAGTGTAGGGGGTCTTGCTGGGGTTGGTGTTTCAGGGTTTAGGGCAGTGGTGTTCAGGCAGTGTAGGGGGTCGTGCTGGGGGTGGTGTTTCAGGGTTTAGGGCAGTGCAATGGTGTTCGGGCAGTGTAGGGGGTCGTGCAGGGGCTGGTGTTTCAGGGTTTAGGGCAGTGCAGTGGTGTTCGGGCAGTGTAGGGGGTCGTGGTGGGGGTGGTGTTTCAGGGTTTAGGGCAGTGCAGTGGTGTTTGAACAGTGTAGGGGGTCGTGCTGGGGGTGGTGTGACTGGGTTTAGGGCAGTGTAGTGGTGTTTGGGCAGTGTAGGGGGTCGTGCAGGGGGGTGGTGAGTCAGGGTTTAGGGCAGTGCAGTGGTGTTCGGGCAGTGTAGGGGGTCATGCTGGGGGTAGAGTTTTAGGGTTTAGGGCAGTGCAGTGGTGTTCGGGCAGTATAGGGGGTCATGCAGGGGGGTGGTGTTTCAGGGTTTAGGGCAGTGCAGTGGTGCTCGGGCAGTGTAGGGGTCGTGCTGGGGGTGGTGTTTCAGGGTTTAGGGCAGTGCAGTGGTGTTCGGGCAGTGTAGGGTGTCGTGCTGGGGGTGGTGTTTCAGGGTTTTGGGCAGTGCAGTGGTGTTCGGGCAGTGTAGGTGGTCTTGCTGGGGCTGGTGTTTCCGGGTTTAGTGCAGTGGTGTTTGGGCAGTGTAGGGGGTCTTGCTGGGGGTGGTGTTTCAGTGTTTAGGGCAGTGCAATGGTGTTCAAGCAGTGTAGGGGGTTTTGATGGGGCTGATGTTTCAGCGTTTAGGGCAGCGCAGTGGTGTTCGGGCAGTGTAGGGGGTCTTGCTGGGGGTGGTGTTTCAGGGTTTAGGGCAGTGCAGTGGTGTTCGGGCAGTGTAGGGGGTCTTGCTGGGGCTGGTGTTTCAGGGTTTAGGGCAGTGCAGTGGTGTTCGGGCAGTGTAGGGGGTCGTGCTGGGGCTGGTGTTTCAGGGTTTAGGGCAGTGCAGTGGTTTTCAGGCAGTGTAGGCGGTCGTGCTGGGGGTGGTGTTTCAGGGTTTAGGGCAGTGGTGTTCAGGCAGTGTAGGGGGTCGTGCTGGGGGTGGTGTTTCAGGGTTTAGGGCAGTGCAATGGTGTTCGGGCAGTGTAGGGTGTCGTGCTGGGGGTGGTATTTCAGGGTTTAGGGCAGTGCAGTGGTGTTCGGGCAGTGTAGGGGGTCATGCACGGGGTGGTGTTTCAGGGTTTAGGGCAGTGCAGTGGTGTTCGGGCATTGTAGGGGGTTGTGCTGGGGCTGGTGTTTCAGGGTTTAGGGCAGTGCAATGGTCATCTGGCAGTGTAGGGGGTCGTGCTGGGGCTAGTGTTTCACGGTTTAGGGCAGTGCAGTGGTGTTCGGGCAGTGTAGGGGGTCATGCTGGGGCTGGTGTTTCAGGGTTTAGGGCAGTGCAGTGGTGTTCGTGCAGTGTAGGTGGTCGTGCTGGGGCTGGTGTTTCAGGGTTTAGGGCAGTGCAGTGGTGTTCGGGCAGTGTAGGGGGTCATGCTGGGGCTGGTGTTTCAGGGTTTAGGGCAGTGCAGTGGTGCTCAGGCAGTGTAGGGGGTCATGCTGGGGGTGGTGTTTATGGGTTTAGGGTAGTGCAGTGGTGTTCGGGCAGTGTAGGGGGTCGTGCTGGGGCTGGTGTTTCAGGGTTTAGGGCAGTGCAGTGGTGTTCGGGCAGTGTAGGGGGTCGTGCTGGGGCTGGTGTTTTAGGGTTTAGGGCAGGGCAGTGGTGTTCGGGCAGTGTAGGGGGTCTTGCTGGGGGTAGTTTTTCAGGGTTTAGGGCAGTGCAGTGGTGTTCGTGCAGTGTAGGGGGTCGTGCTGGGGATGGTGTTTCATGGTTTAGGGCAGTGCAGTAGTGTTCAGGCAGTGTAGGGGGTCGTGCTGGGGCTGGTGTTTCAGGGTTTAGGGCAGTGCAGGCAGTGGTGCTCGGGCAGTGTAGGGGGTCGTGCTGGGGGTGGTGTTTCTGGGTTTAGGGTAGTGCAGTGGTTTTCGGGCAGTGTAGGGGTTCGTGCTGGGGCTGGTGTTTCAGGGTTTAGGGCAGTGCAGTGGTGTTCGAGCAGTGTAGGGGGTCGTGCTGGGGGTGGTGTTTCAGGGTTTAGGGCAGTGGTGTTCGGGCAGTGTAGGGGGTCTTGCTCGGGGTGATGTTTCAGGGTTTAGGGCAGTGCAGTGGTGTTCGGGCAGTGTAGGGGGTCTTGCTGGGGGCAGTGTTTCAGGGTTTAGGGCAGAGCAATGGTGTTCAGGCAGTGTAGGGGGTTGTGTTGGAGGTGGTGTTTCAGGCTTTAGGGCAGTGCAGTGGTATTCGGGCAGTGTAGGGGGTCTTGCTGGGGGTGGTGTTTCAGGGTTTAGGGCAGTGGTGTTCAGGCAGTTTAGGGGGTCGTGCTGGGGGTGGTGTTTCAGGGTTTAGGGCAGTGCAGTGGTGTTTGGGCAGTGTAGGGGGTCGTGCTGGGGGTGGTGTTTCTGGGTTTAGGGCAGTGTAGTGGTGTTCGGGCAGTGTAGGGGGTCGTGCAGGGGGTGGTGAGTGAGGGTTTAGGGCAGTGCAGTGGTGTTCGGGCAGTGTAGGGGGTCATGCTGGGGGTAGAGTTTTAGGGTTTAGGGCAGTGCAGTGGTGTTCGGGCAGTGTAGGGGGTCGTGCAGGGGGTGGTGTTTCAGGGTTTAGGGCAGTGCAGTGGTGTTCGGGCAGTGTAGGGGTCGTGCTGGGGGTGGTGTTTCAGGGTTTAGGGCAGTGCAGTGGTGTTCGGGCAGTGTAGGGTGTCGTGCTGGGGGTGGTGTTTCAGGGTTTTGGGCAGTGCAGTGGTGTTCGGGCAGTGTAGGTGGTCTTGCTGGGGCTGGTGTTTCCGGGTTTAGTGCAGTGGTGTTCGGGCAGTGTAGGGGGTCTTGCTGGGGGTGGTGTTTCAGGGTTTAGGGCAGTGCAATGGTGTTCACGCAGTGTAGGGGGTCTTGCTGGGGCTGATGTTTCAGCGTTTAGGGCAGCGCAGTGGTGTTCGGGCAGTGTAGGGGGTCTTGCTGGGGGTGGTGTTTCAGGGTTTAGGGCAGTGCAGTGGTGTTCGGGCAGTGTAGGGGGTCTTGCTGGGGCTGGTGTTTCAGGGTTTAGGGCAGTGCAGTGGTGTTCGGGCAGTGTAGGGGGTCTTGCTGGGGCTGGTGTTTCAGGGTTTAGGGTAGTGCAGTGGTGTTCGGGCAGTGTAGGGGGTCGTGCTGGGGCTGGTGTTTGAGGGTTTAGGGCAGTGCAGTGGTGTTTGGGCAGTGTAGGGGGTCGTGCTGGGGCTGGTGTTTCAGGGTTTAGGGCAGTGCAGTGGTTTTCAGGCAGTGTAGGCGGTCGTGCTGGGGGTGGTGTTTCAGGGTTTAGGGCAGTGCAGTGGTGTTCGGGCAGTGTAGGGGGTCGTGCTGGGGGTGGTGTTTAAGGGTTTAGGGCAGTGCAGTGGTGTTCGGGCAGTGTAGGGGGTCGTGCTGGGGCTGGTGTTTCAGGGTTTTGGGCAGAGCAGTGGTGTTCGGGCAGTGTAGGGGGTCATGCTGGGGGTGGTGTTTTAGGGTTTAGGGCACTGCAGTGTTGCTCGGACAGTGTAGGGGGTCTTGCTGGGGGTGGTGTTTCAGGGTTTAGGGCAGTGGTGTTTGGGCAGTGTAGGGGGTCTTGCTGGGGGTGATGTTTCAGGGTTTAGGGCAGTGCAGTGGTGTTCGGGCAGTGTAGGGGTCTTGCTGGGGCTGGTGTTTCAAGGTTTAGGGCAGTGCAGTAGTGTTCGTGCAGTGTAGGGGGTCATGCTGGGGGCGGTGTTTCAGGGTTTAGGGCAGTGCAGTAGTGTTCGGGCAGTGTAGGGGGTCGTGCAGGGGTGGTGTTTCAGGGTTTAGGGCAGTGCAATGGTGTTCAGGCAGTGTAGGCGGTCGTGCTGGGGGTGGTGTTTCAGGGTTTAGGGCAGTGCAGTGGTGTTCGGGCAGTGTAGGGGGTCGTGCTGGGGGTGGTGTTTAAGGGTTTAGGGCAGTGCAGTGGTGTTCGGGCAGTGTAGGGGGTCGTGCTGGGGCTGGTGTTTCAGGGTTTTGGGCAGAGCAGTGGTGTTCGGGCAGTGTAGGGGGTCATGCTGGGGGTGGTGTTTTAGGGTTTAGGGCACTGCAGTGTTGCTCGGACAGTGTAGGGGGTCTTGCTGGGGGTGGTGTTTCAGGGTTTAGGGCAGTGGTGTTCGGGCAGTGTAGGGGGTCTTGCTGGGGGTGATGTTTCAGGGTTTAGGGCAGTGCAGTGGTGTTCGGGCAGTGTAGGGGGTCTTGCTGGGGCTGGTGTTTCAAGGTTTAGGGCAGTGCAGTAGTGTTCGTGCAGTGTAGGGGGTCATGCTGGGGGCGGTGTTTCAGGGTTTAGGGCAGTGCAGTAGTGTTCGGGCAGTGTAGGGGGTCGTGCAGGGGGTGGTGTTTCAGGGTTTAGGGCAGTGCAATGGTGTTCGGGCAGTGTAGGGGGTCGTGCTGGGGGTGGTGTTTCAGGGTTTAGGGTAGTGCAGTGGTGTTCGGGCAGTGTAGTGGGTCATGCAGGGGGTGGTGTTTCAGGGTTTAGGGCAGTGCAGTGGTGTTCGGGCAATGTAGGGGGTCGTGCTGGGGCTGGTGAGTGAGGGTTTAGGGCAGTGCAGTGGTGTTCGGGCAGTGTAGGGGGTCATGCTGGGGGTAGAGTTTTAGGGTTTAGGGCAGTGCAGTGGTGTTCGGGCAGTGTAGGGGTCGTGCAGGGGGTGGTGTTTCAGGGTTTAGGGCAGTGCAGTGGTGTTCGGGCAGTGTAGGGGTCGTGCTGGGGGTGGTGTTTCAGGGTTTAGGGCAGTGCAGTGGTGTTCGGGCAGTGTAGGGTGTCGTGCTGGGGGTGGTGTTTCAGGGTTTTGGGCAGTGCAGTGGTGTTCGGGCAGTGTAGGTGGTCTTGCTGGGGCTGGTGTTTCCGGGTTTAGTGCAGTGATGTTCGGGCAGTGTAGGGGGTCTTGCTGGGGGTGGTGTTTCAGGGTTTAGGGCAGTGCAGTGGTGTTCGGGCAGTGTAGGGGGTCTTGCTGGGGCTGGTGTTTCAGGGTTTAGGGCAGTGCAGTGGTGTTCGGGCAGTGTAGGGGGTCTTGCTGGGGCTGGTGTTTCAGGGTTTAGGGTAGTGCAGTGGTGTTCGGGCAGTGTAGGGGGTCGTGCTGGGGCTGGTTTTTGAGGGTTTAGGGCAGTGCAGTGGTGTTCGGGCAGTGTAGGGGGTCGTGCTGGGGCTGGTGTTTCAGGGTTTAGGGCAGTGCAGTGGTTTTCAGGCAGTGTAGGAGGTCGTGCTGGGGGTGGTGTTTCAGGGTTTAGGGCAGTGCAGTGGTGTTCGGGCAGTGTAGGGGGTCGTGCTGGGGGTGGTGTTTAAGGGTTTAGGGCAGTGCAGTGGTGTTCGGGCAGTGTAGGGGGTCGTGCTGGGGCTGGTGTTTCAGGGTTTTGGGCAGAGCAGTGGTGTTCGGGCAGTGTAGGGGGTCATGCTGGGGGTGGTGTTTTAGGGTTTAGGGCACTGCAGTGTTGCTCGGACAGTGTAGGGGGTCTTGCTGGGGGTGGTGTTTCAGGGTTTAGGGCAGTGGTGTTCGGGCAGTGTAGGGGGTCTTGCTGGGGGTGATGTTTCAGGGTTTAGGGCAGTGCAGTGGTGTTCGGGCAGTGTAGGGGGTCTTGCTGGGGCTGGTGTTTCAAGGTTTAGGGCAGTGCAGTAGTGTTCGTGCAGTGTAGGGGGTCATGCTGGGGGCGGTGTTTCAGGGTTTAGGTCAGTGCAGTAGTGTTCTGGCAGTGTAGGGGGTCGTGCAGGGGGTGGTGTTTCAGGGTTTAGGGCAGTGCAATGGTGTTCAGGCAGTGTAGGCGGTCGTGCTGGGGGTGGTGTTTCAGGGTTTAGGGCAGTGCAGTGGTGTTCGGGCAGTGTAGGGGGTCGTGCTGGGGGTGGTGTTTAAGGGTTTAGGGCAGTGCAGTGGTGTTCGGGCAGTGTAGGGGGTCGTGCTGGGGCTGGTGTTTCAGGGTTTTGGGCAGAGCAGTGGTGTTCGGGCAGTGTAGGGGGTCATGCTGGGGGTGGTGTTTTAGGGTTTAGGGCACTGCAGTGTTGCTCGGACAGTGTAGGGGGTCTTGCTGGGGGTGGTGTTTCAGGGTTTAGGGCAGTGGTGTTCGGGCAGTGTAGGGGGTCTTGCTGGGGGTGATGTTTCAGGGTTTAGGGCAGTGCAGTGGTGTTCGGGCAGTGTAGGGGTCTTGCTGGGGCTGGTGTTTCAAGGTTTAGGGCAGTGCAGTAGTGTTCGTGCAGTGTAGGGGGTCATGCTGGGGGCGGTGTTTCAGGGTTTAGGGCAGTGCAGTAGTGTTCGGGCAGTGTAGGGGGTCGTGCAGGGGGTGGTGTTTCAGGGTTTAGGGCAGTGCAATGGTGTTCGGGCAGTGTAGGGGGTCGTGCTGGGGGTGGTGTTTCAGGGTTTAGGGTAGTGCAGTGGTGTTCGGGCAGTGTAGTGGGTCATGCAGGGGGTGGTGTTTCAGGGTTTAGGGCAGTGCAGTGGTGTTCGGGCAATGTAGGGGGTCGTGCTGGGGCTGGTGTTTCAGGGTTTAGGGCAGTGCAGTGGTGTTCGGGCAGTGTATGGGGTCTTGCTGGGGGTGGTGTTTCAGGGTTTAGGGCAGTGGTGTTCGGGCAGTGTAGGGGGTCTTGCTGGGGGTGATGTTTCAGGGTTTAGGGCAGTGCAGTGGTGTTCGGGCAGTGTAGGGGGTCTTGCTGGGGGTAGTGTTTCAGGGTTTAGGGCAGTGCAGGGGTGTATGTGCAGTGTAGGGGGTCGTGCTGGGGATGGTGTTTCAGGGTTTAGGCCAGTGCAGTAGTGTTCGGGCAGAGTAGGGGGTCGTGCAGGGGGAATGGTGTTTCAGGGTTTAGGGCAGTGCAGTGGTGTTTGGGCAGTGTAGTGGGTCATGCAGGGGTGGTGTTTCAGGGTTTAGGGCAGTGCAGTGGTGTTCGGGCAATGTAGGGGGTCGTGCTGGGGCTGGTGTTTCAGGGTTTAGGGCAGTGCACTGGTGTTCGGGCAGTGTAGGGGGTCTTGCTGGGGGTGGTGTTTCAGGGTTTAGGGCAGTGGTGTTCGGTCAGTGTAGGGGGTCTTGCTGGGGGTGGTGTTTCAGGGTTTAGGGCAGTGCAGTGGTGTTCGGGCAGTGTAGGGGGTCATGCTGGGGCTGGTGTTTCAGGGTTTAGGGCAGTGCAGTAGTGCTCAGGCAGTGTAGGGGGTCGTGCTGGGGGTGGTGTTTATGGGTTTAGGGTAGTGCAGTGGTGTTCGGGCAGTGTAGGGGGTCGTGCTGGGGCTGGTGTTTCAGGGTTTAGGGCAGTGCAGTGGTGTTCGGGCAGTGTAGGGGGTCGTGCTGGGGCTTGTGTTTCAGGGTTTTGGGCAGAGCAGTGGTGTTCGGGCAGTGTAGGGGGTCGTGCTGGGGGTGGTTTTTCAGGGTTTAGGGCAGTGCAGTGGTGTTTGGGCAGTGTAGGGAGTCGTGCTGGGGGTGGTGTTTCAGGGTTTAGGGCAGTGGTGTTCGGGCAGTGTAGGGGGACTTGCTGGGGGTGATGTTTCAGGGTTTAGGGCAGTGGAGTGGTGTTTGGGCAGTGTAGGGGGTCTTGCTGGGGATAGTGTTTCAGGGTTTAGGGCAGTGCAGTGGTGTTTGGGCAGTGTAGGGGACGTGCTGGGGGTGGTGTTTCAGGGTTTAGGGCAGTGCAGTGGTGTTCGGGCAGTGTAGGGGGTCGTGAAGGGGGTGGTGTTTCAGGGTTTAGGGCAGTGCAGTGGTGTTCGGCAGTGTAAGGGGTCGTGCTGGGGGTGGTGTTTCAGGCTTTAGGGCAGTGCAGTGGTGTTTGAACAGTGTAGGGGGTCGTGCAGGGGCTGGTGTTTCAAGGTTTAGGGCAGTGCAGTGGTGTTCGGGCAGTGTAGGGGGTCGTTCTGGGGGTAGAGTTTTAGGGTTTAGGGCAGTGGTGCTTGTGTAGTGTAGGGGGTCGTGCTGGGGGTAGTGTTGTAGGGTTTAGGGTAGTGCAGTGGTGTTCGGGCAGTGTAGGGGGTCTTGCTGGGGGTGGTGTTTCAGGGTTTAGGGCAGTGGTGTTCGGGCAGTGTAGGGGGTCGTGCACGGGGTGGTGTTTCAGGGTTTAGGGCAGTGCAGTAGTGTTCGGGCAGTGTAGGGGGTCGTGCTGGGGCTGGTGTTTCAGGGTTTAGGGCAGTGCAATGGTGTTCTGGCAGTGTAGGGGGTCGTGCTGGGGCTAGTGTTTCACGGTTTAGGGCAGTGCAATGGTGTTCTGGCAGTGTAGGGGGTCGTGCTGGGGCTAGTGTTTCACGGTTTAGGGCAGTACAGTGGTGTTCGGGCAGTGTAGGGGGTCATGCTGGGGCTGGTGTTTCAGGGTTTAGGGCAGTGCAGTGGTGTTCGTGCAGTGTAGGTGGTCGTGCTGGGGCTGGTGTTTCAGGGTTTAGGGCAGTGCAGTGGTGTTCGGGCAGTATAGGGGGTCATGCTGGGGCTGGTGTTTCAGGGTTTAGGGCAGTGCAGTGGTGCTCAGGCAGTGTAGGGGGTCGTGCTGGCGGTGGTGTTTCTGGGTTTAGGGTAGTGCAGTGGTGTTCGGGCAGTGTAGGGGGTCGTGCTGGGGCTGGTGTTTCAGGGTTTAGGGCAGTGCAGTGGTGTTCGGGCAGTGTAGGGGGTTGTGCTGGGGCTGGTGTTTCAGGGTTTTGGGCAGAGCAGTGGTGTTCGTGGCAGTGTAGGGGGTCGTGCTGGGGGTGGTGTTTCAGGGTTTAGGGCAGTGCAGTGGTGTTCGGGCAGTGTAGGGGGTCGTGCTGGGGGTGGTGTTTCAGGGTTTAGGGCAGTGGTGTTCGGGCAGTGTAGGGGGTCTTGCTGGGGGTGATGTTTCAGGGTTTAGGGCAGTGGAGTGGTGTTTGGGCAGTGTAGGGGGTCTTGCTGGGGATAGTGTTTCAGGGTTTAGGGCAGTACAGTGGTGTTTGGGCAGTGTAGGGGGCGTGCTGGGGGTGGTGTTTCAGGGTTTAGGGCAGTGCAGTGGTGTTCGGGCAGTGTAGGGGGTCGTGAAGGGGTGGTGTTTCAGGGTTTAGGGCAGTGCAGTGGTGTTCGGGCAGTGTAGGGGGTCGTGCTGGGGGTGGTGTTTCAGGGTTTAGGGCAGTGCAGTGGTGTTCGAACAGTGTAGGGGGTCGTGCAGGGGCTGGTGTTTCAAGGTTTAGGGCAGTGCAGTGGTGTTCGGGCAGTGTAGGGGGTCGTTCTGGGGGTAGTGTTTTAGGGTTTAGGGTAGTGCAGTGGTGCTTGTGTAGTGTAGGGGGTCGTGCTGGGGGTAGTGTTTTAGGGTTTAGGGTAGTGCAGTGGTGTTTGTGTAGTATAGGGGGTCATGTTTTAGGGTAGTGCAGTGGTGTTTGGGTAGTGTAGGGGGTCGTGCTGGGGGTATTGTTTTAGGATTTAGGTTAGTGCAGTGGTGTTTGGGTAGTGTAGGGGATCGTGCTGGGGGTAGTGTTTTAGGGTTTAGGGTAGTGCAGTGGTGTTTGTGTAGTATAGGGGGTCATGCTGGGGGTAGTGTTTTAGGGTTTAGGATAGTGCAGTGGTGCTTGTGTAGTGTAGGGAGTCGTGCTGGGGGTGGTGTTTCTGGGATTAGGGTA
The DNA here is from genome assembly GCA_963921515.1 of Calotriton arnoldi. NCBI lineage: Eukaryota > Metazoa > Chordata > Amphibia > Caudata > Salamandridae > Calotriton > Calotriton arnoldi. The sequence goes on from CAWUFW010000505.1 coordinate 618,853, forward strand.
GTGCAGTGGTGTTCGGGCAGTGTAGGGGGTCGTGCTGGGGCTGGTGTTTCAGGGTTTAGGGCAGTGCAGTGGTGTTCGGGCAGTGTAGGGGGTCGTGCTGGGGCTGGTGTTTCAGGGTTTTGGGCAGAGCAGTGGTGTTCGTGCAGTGTAGGGGGTCGTGCTGGGGGTGGTGTTTCAGGGTTTAGGGCAGTGCAGTGGTGTTCGGGCAGTGTAGGGGGTCGTGCTGGGGGTGGTGTTTCAGGGTTTAGGGCAGTGGTGTTCGGGCAGTGTAGGGGGTCTTGCTGGGGGTGATGTTTCAGGGTTTAGGGCAGTGGAGTGGTGTTTGGGCAGTGTAGGGGGTCTTGCTGGGGATAGTGTTTCAGGGTTTAGGGCAGTGCAGTGGTGTTTGGGCAGTGTAGGGGGCCGTGCTGGGGGTGGTGTGTCAGGGTTTAGGGCAGTGCAGTGGTGTTCGGGCAGTGTGGGGGTCGTGAAGGGGTGGTGTTTCAGGGTTTAGGGCAGTGCAGTGGTGTTCGGGCAGTGTAGGGGGTCGTGCTGGGGGTGGTGTTTCAGGGTTTAGGGCAGTGCAGTGGTGTTCGAACAGTGTAGGGGGTCGTGCAGGGGCTGGTGTTTCAAGGTTTAGGGCAGTGCAGTGGTGTTCGGGCAGTGTAGGGGGTCGTGCTGGGGGTAGTGTTTTAGGGTTTAGGGTAGTGCAGTGGTGTTTGTGTAGTGTAGGGGGTCATGTTTTAGGGTAGTGCAGTGGTGTTTGGGTAGTGTAGGGGGTCGTGCTGGGGGTATTGTTTTAGGATTTAGGTTAGTGCAGTGGTGTTTGGGTAGTGTAGGGGATCGTGCTGGGGGTAGTGTTTTAGGGTTTAGGGTAGTGCAGTGGTGTTTGTGTAGTGTAGGGGGTCATGCTGGGGGTAGTGTTTTAGGGTTTAGGATAGTGCAGTGGTGCTTGTGTAGTGTAGGGAGTTGTGCTGGGGTAGTGTTTTACGGTTTAGAGTAGTGCAGTAGTGTTTTTGTAGTGTAGGGGGTCATGTTTTAAGATGCAACGCTCCAATACCTGACCAGTCTGCACTACATAAAACTGCAAAAAAACTAAAAATAAAAAGTGTTTTGCACACTTTTGTCATTGGGCTACATGTGGGCTACATCTGGGTAATATTTGTGCCACAGTTGGGCTCTTTTTTCTCTGGTGGCCATCTTGGAAGACTTCTTTGTTATGAAGTTTCCTAATTTCCTCATTTAGTGCAGTCTCCTCAGTAGGAAATGCTTTCAGTTTTTTACTTTGATTCCATCAAGAAGGCATTCAGATGTGTCTCACATTTGCCATAAATTCAGAATGTTAGCACTCTAGTTGCTCATTAGATCACTGTACTAAAGCTACTGCTCACCAGGGAGTTAACTGGAAGTCTGCTGCTGGTATTGAAAGTGATTGTTTCAGTCTGCATGTCAGAATTTTCTAATGAAATAGAAGAGGATTTGAGATCTCACTTAAAACATGCCCTCATTTTTCTTTCTGCAGCACTAACCATAATTTCTATTTAAAAAGAACCCCCTCATTTTGTTCCTTTTTAAATTAAATGTTTTAAGTATTAACGGTTTATTCCAATCAAGATGGCTTCCGGTGTGCCATACTTTTGTCATAAGTAAGGCTGTTAGCGCTCTAGTTGTTCTTTAGAACACTCTGGGAAGCTGCAGTAGAACACAAAGGCATCAACTGGCAGGCTGCTCCTGTTGAAATATAACAGGAAGATATTTGAGATCACACTTGAAACATGTCCTAATTTTTCTTTCTACAGCACTACCCATAATTTTTATGACAAAATTAACCCCATCATTTTGTTCCTTTTTAAATTAAATGTTTTAAGTGTTACCAGTTTATTCCAATCAAGATGGCTTCAGGTGTGCCATACTTTTGTCATAAGTAAGGCTGTTAGCACTCTAGTTGTTCTTTAGAACACTCTGGGAAGCTGCAGTAGAACACAAAGGAATCAACTGACAGTCTCTGCCCTTGTTAGATGTACATGTTTTACTGAGAATGTCAGACTTCATTCTCACATGACTGAGAAAGATAATGTGAATTTACAGAAAATATGCTCTCATTTTAGCTTCTGGAGCACCTTCCAAAACTGTATGGGACAAGCATGTGAAAATAGTTTTCTCTCAAACATGATTCATGATATCCCAGCAGAAGGTTTTTCACAGGGTAAAATCACCTTAGAACACACCACAATTCCTGAAATTGGTATGGTACCATCAACAAATGAATTCTAATGTAACTAAAGTCTGTTATCACCCTTAATAGTTCTCCTTTTGGTAACCCTCAAAATCTTTGATTCACTACAAGGCATTTCAATGGGGTACTATCATGTATATTGGTCTCAAGATGGCTGCCAGCAATTCCAGGATGAAGTGCTGACAGCCAATCAGATCTCACGATGACACATGTGGTTTGGCTCCGCCCAGATATATATGTGTATTTACTTTTGATTTTCTCAGCAACTACTGAACGGATTTACACCATTTAACAAAAAGGGTTCTTTCTGAACCAAGAACTACCTCTTTGCCAAATTTGGTGTAATTCCGTTCAGCAGTTCGGGCTGTAGCCTTGCATAAAGTTTCCTATGGGAAATTGATTTTTTGACTCTTATTTTTTAATTTCTCCGCAACTACTGAACGGATTTACACCATTTAACAAAAGGGTTCTTTCTGAACCAAGAACTACCTCTTTGCCAAATTTGGTGTAATTCCGTTCAGCAGTTCGGGCTGTAGCCGTGTCTAAAGTTCCTATGGGAAAATGAATGGGGAAAACACGTTTTGGGACTCCCCTTTTTTCTCGGCCCCCGCTTGATGAATCACCCCGAGACTTTCAGGGTAGGAGCGGAACGGAGCGGGCCATAAAGTTTGAAAATTTCTCGAAGATTCGTCAACCGGCAAGAGAGTTATTTCAAATAGAATGTCGCGGATTTCCTATGGAAAATAGGTCCTAACTATAACTATCTACTGGCGACCGCCAGTAGATAATTTATATATATATATATATATATATATATATATATATATATATTAAGAACCAATAAGCTCCCACTGTTTCCTTACGGTGAAAGGAGAGCGACAGACCCAGCGTATTAGGCAAGAAGTATACTTTATTGCTCACTCCTCACAAAGGATAACGCGTTTCGGGCCACGAAAGCCCTTGTTCACATGTGGAGCGTAGTTCGACATTAAGTTTTATAATATGCTTTGTACACACCTCTATGACGTGCATATCACATGATCAACAACATGAAAGACAGACTAACACTCGGATTAACAAATGCTCTGTAGTTTGACTAGGAATAACACATTAAATATAACGCGGTATTCACAACGGCAATTGCTTGTTTGATACAATTATTATACATACATAATTAAAATGTTGTATTTGTTGAGGCAATATGATATATCAGAATTTTATCTCCACATAAATGCTTATTTCAACAACGATCAAAAAACTTTATTGTTCTCCTCAAAAGTCATTGCCAGATTAATTGGATAATCCATAAACTTGGGCTCTTACTGTATAAATACATCCCAATTTGTTGTCCTTCATGACCAATGTTAAAAATGCGATAATTGTGCAAAAGTGCAATAGCAGCAAAAAAGTGATTATGTGCAAAAAGTGCAAAATGTGCAAAAAAAATTGTGCAATGAGATTTATAGCAGCGGCAGGTGGTATCGTAACAGATCAGTCATAGGATTATACAATGTTCCCTCACATCTTATAACAGTAAAAACTTGCAAATTATCAGTTAATACATGTTAAAATGAGATATTAAATAGTAAAAAACAGCCCTTATTAAAACCATTACTTAATGATTTAAGAAAAAGGGAGAGGAAAAAAACCCAAGAATGGGACAGATCAGTCATAAGATTATACAATGTTCCCTCACATCTCATAACAGTAAAAACTTGCAAATTATCAGTTATTACATGTTAAAATAAGATATTAAATAGTGAAAAACAGCCCTTATTAAAACCATTACTTCATGATTTAAGAAAAAGGGGAGAGGAAAAAGGGGAGAGGAAAAAAACACAAGAATGGGAGTGCATAATTATGTTAGTTGTTATCTTTAAAAATTTCCAGGAGATTTATAAATAATTTTTTCCCCAAAAATTCCTTTTATAAATAATTTTTTATAAAAAATTATGCATATCTTCTGTGGTGTTAAGCCCATTAGGTGCTTTGCAATCAAATTCAAGGATTCTACGGGTTTCTAGCTGTCTAAGTTGACGCTCCCTATTGCCACCCCTATAATGTTTGGGGATAGCGTCAATAACATAGTATGTGAGGCAGCTGACATTGTTGTTGTGTATCCTCTTAAAATGTCTAGCGACAGGATAGGCAGTGTCACTATTAATGATCGCTCTTATATGCTGCAAGATTCTGACATGCACCTGCAGTTTTGTGCTTCCAATATAATTAAGGCCACAGGTGCATGTCAGAATATAGACTGCATATTCTGTTTTGCAATTAAAGCTTCCTCTGATGGCAATTTCATTGTTACAAAATGGGGTGCTGTAATGTGTTTTATTGATACCAAATTTACAGGCTCTGCAAGATGAACATTTAGTAAAGCCCTGTTTTGGTTTAAGCCATGTTCCCTTCTGATATATTTCTGGGCTACTCTTGACCAATGTTGATCCCATAGTTTTTGATTTTCTAAAAGTAATAGTAGGTGCCTCAGGGAGTCTATTCCCCAAAACTCCATCCGTTAGTACTATGGGCCAATTCTTTTTTATTATTGATCTGATCTTCCTTTCTTCACTACTAAAGGTAGTGATCAGACGCGGGCCCTCTGTATCATTGGCCTTGGTCTCAGCCCCAACAGTACTAATTCTCTCTTCTCCCTCATTAGTTGGGAAGAGGCTATGTCTTGATTTTACATTAGCTTTCAGTATAGCTGTTTCTAATATACTGTCACTGTATCCACGTTTTTTAAGTCTATTTGTAGTATCAGTAACACATTTTTCAAAATCAGATTCACAGCTACAGATACGCTTTAGTCTTAAAATTTCACCATAAGGTATACTTTGTATCAGATGCTTTGGGTGGGCGCTACTCGCATGCAGTGTTGCATTTCCGGCTGTAAGTTTTCTAAATAAAGTAGTTTCAAACCGACCATTTTTAATATACCCCTTGATGTCCAAGAATTCAATGCAAGTGTTACTTATATGTGAGGTAAATGTAAGGTTCATATCATTCACATTAATGGCCTCTATAAAATCTCTGGCTGCTGTTTCAGATCCCTTCCATAATATAAAAACATCATCTATAAATCTGAGCCAGTATAAAACATGTTGATTAAATGCTTTATGATGTTTGACTTTAAGAACCTGTTCCTCCCACCAGCCTACATGTAGACAAGCATAGCTGGGGGAGAAACAGGCTCCCATCGCCACTCCATGTAGCTGTTTGAATAATTCTTTGCCAAACATAAAGAAATTATTATTAAGGCACCAAGCAATCAGTTTTAAAAGCATTTTGTTATGTTCATAAAATTCACAGGGTCTGTTATTTAAAAAGTGTTTCACTGCTTCCAACCCTTGGTGGTGGTCTATACTCGTATAGAGAGATTCTATGTCTAGTGTTATTAACAATAATTCATCTGTCCATACAATATTTTGGGTTTTGACCAAAAAATCACCTGTGTCTTTTATATAACTGGGGAGTTCTTTTACCATATCTTGGAGGAAATAGTCAATATATTGTCTAACTTGCTCCCCCACGCTGTTAATTGCCGAGATAATTGGTCTTCCCGGGATCGGTACTGTATCTTTATGGACTTTGGGGATTAGATAAAGCGCTGGAATGACCGGAAATTCTTTGTGCATAAATTTATATTCCTCCACTGATATGAGTCCCTCACGTTTCCATTGTAACAAACTATTTCTCAGTGTCTCTTTAGCCATATTGTAGTCTTTCATTGTAGCCTTTTCATAGCACTGTATGTCATCTAATTGTCTTTTGGCTTCTTTAATATAATCCTTGGTTGGCCATAGAACAATATTACCCCCCTTATCCGATTTTTTGATAGTAACTTCTTGATTTTCACTTAATTGTTTCATTAGCTGTGCATATTCCCATTTTTTATGCTCTCTACGTTTTTTCTGGTGTTTCACTTGGTAGTGCAGTTTTTTAATGTCCTCAATTACACATTCATGAAAAATATCCACGGCATCCTTAGGCATCATCGGGAGGAAACTAGATTTAGATTTAAATGGACTACTCCCCGCTCCTTTTTGAATCATGTTAATTTTCTGTAATCTTGTTCTAGTCAGTTCATCCAATTCATTTGGAGAATCTGAAACGCTCACATCATTTTCAAGATCATGTAGTGTTAAAAGGGTTGGGATATCAGAGACCATGAGTGTTCCCAAGGTGGTATTGTCATCTCTATTATCCAAAACTGACTTAGATGTTCCTGTTGTTTCTTTTATAGCAAATAATTTTTTTTGTTTTAATTTACGGATAAAACAGAATACATCAATTCTTGTACCTGCGTAGTCGAAACTACTTTCTGGACAATAATTAAGTCCCAATGACAGTAGTTGTTCCTCAGCCTTCGTCAGAATGATATTGGATAGGTTGATAATAGTTTGGTCTTCTATATATATATATATACCAGGAGCCCTTGAGGGGTGGAGCGCTGAAGCCGGACGAGCCAGCTGGTGAATATATAAATTCACTAAAAAGACCAAAGGTTACAGGGACGTTATAGTTAGCTAATACAATGTTAAAAACCTTAGAAATTCAGTAAATAAACCAAAGGTTACAGGGACGCTATAGGTAGGTTCAGATTTTACAGAGACAAAACCATACAAATTTAGCAGTTATAGTTATCTCAAGTATCTTTAACTCGTGCCCTAAGGTAACTATAACTCACGCCCCTTCCATGCACAGTTTTCTTATCAATAATTTCACTGCAAATGTTGCAGTGATATTAAGGATGTCATCGAAGATGTCTTTAGTGATGTAATATGTGGGGTAATTAGCAGTGCATGGTGAGGGCGTGAGTTATAGTTAGGATCGTGTTTCCATAGGAAATGCATTTTTTGTGTTGCTAATAACTTTGGCGCTGTTTGATGAATCTCCAATAAAATTTCCAAAAAAGTGCTCTTTTTTTGCATAGTTTGCACATGGAAAGTTTCGGGGTCCTCCCTCAAACGGGAACCGAGAAAAAAAGTATAGATATCTAAGGACCAATCTCATGGTGAGATCTGATTGGCTGCGAACACTTCAACCAGGAAGTGTTGGCAGGCATCTTGGGACTTGGGACTGAGCCCGAGTCCCAAACAAAATGCAAAAAAACCCAAAAAAGGGTAGGGTAGAAATACCCTGACCCCATACTCCTGGTGGTGGGGTCCCACAGGGTCCCTGATAGGGGGCCCAAAAGGTTTTTTTAAAGTTTTTTACAGTGAATTCGCAAAGGATCCGTGAATCCACAGTAAAATAAAAATAAAAAAGTGCAGGCTCCAGTGCTTGTTTTATATATGCCCCCTGGGTGGGCCAGGTCCTGGGGGGGGGGTGAATTAATAATTATAGTAGGGGGATTTCTGGCCTGGAAACTTCATCCCCCGGGGTCCCAGATGGATAGAAGAAGGGGTAGGGGTGCTACACGGCCCCCCTTCCTTGCTGTTTTAGGCCCCGGGGACCGCCACCCCCAAAGAGCCCGGCCATACACATATTTAAGGCCCAATCCTCGGGGTCCAACCGTGCCATTAAAAGAAATGGCTATATATATATATATGAGATCAAGACCGCGCTTCAACGGTCGAAACGCGTCATGTCAGGCATTGGCCTGGATTAGACCTTGTGTGAATATTTATATTTTGTTCTGGAATTAAAGTACTTCTGATCCTAAAGCAAAACGTCTGGTGGTCCGTACCTGGGAGGTTTCATCGGGAGAACTGTGAGCCAGGATTGTTCTTGTTTTTATATATATATATGTGATCAAGGCCGCAGGTCGGTGGCCGAAACGCGTAATGTGGACCATCTTCGGCATGAAATAAACTTCTGATGACATCTGCAGCTGTGGTTTGTGCCCGTGTGTTCCTTGCTGGGTGCCGACACTACGGGACTTTGGTGCTGATATATATATATATATATATATATATATATATATATATATATATATATATATATATATATATATTACCTACTGGCGGTCCGTTATAGTTAGGACCTAGTTTCCATAGGAAGAGCATTTTTTGACTTGGCTATAACTTTGGCGTCGTTTGACCCATCTTCATGAAATGTACTGAAAAAAGTTTCAAGGTAGGTTCTGATTGTCATGGAAAGTTTGGGGTTAATCCATGCAGTGGGGAGTGAGAATTTGGGACGCGAAATAAGGGTGCGTTTGTAATGTTAATTCCCATAGGAACTTTTAGCCACACCTACAGCCCGAACTGCTGAACGGACTTACACCAAATTTGGCAGGGAGGTAGATGTTGGTTCAAGGAAGTGCCTTTTGCCTATTTGGTGTGAATCTGTTCAGTAGTTTTTGAGAAATTTAAGCCGAAAATTATAGTGATATCTCTGGTTGCGAAGCCTACGCCAACAAAGACGCGCTCGTGCAGGAAATGCACTGCTCTGATTGGCTGCCAACCAGGAAGTGTTGGCAGCCATCTTTGGACTCGGCTTCACCGAGTTCCCAAAAAATAAGTGAAAATAAAGAAAAGGGGGCAGGGTAGGAATACCCTGACCCCCAAGCCATGGCCTTGGGGTCCCCAGGGACCCCGCCATGACATAAAAGCATTTTTTTTTTCAAATTGCAGCAAAATCGCGATATTCACAAATTCATGGCAAAACATTAAAAAAAAGCAAGCGCGGGCTCCCACGTTTGCTTTTAAATACCCACCAGGTGAGCCAGGCCCCGGGGCATGTAATAAATATAGGAGGGGGCCACAAGGGGATCCCCTCCTAGGGATTATCAAATCCCCGGGGACGCCACCTCCCCGGGGCACTTTTCATTATTAATGAAGGCGGGTCCATTGGACCTGTCAGCAGCCCCGGGGACCACCACCTCTCCGGTGCTATTTCTTCTTATGTGAGTGGGGGGGCCTTGTGGAACCCCTACCCCAGGGACCGCCACCTCCCCGGGGCTAATTTAATCAATATTGAGGGGCCTCGCGGACCCTCCCCTCCCGTGGCACAATTACACCTCCCGGGGCAAATTTGAATGTGTGATGGGGGTCACGCGGCGCCCCCTCCAGGAGCCCTAGATGGCCCTGGGGACTGCTACCCCCCAGGGTTGGCTCCAGCAATGTCCCGGGGTGCCCACCCCGGGACATTGCAGTTTGCTATGGCATGGCGGGAGCACTGCTCCAGCCATGCCATAGCAAACAGTGTGCCCCGCTTTGAGCAAGCGAGAGCATTTCGCTCTCACTTGCTCAAAGCGGAGCACACTTTGCTTCTTAAACACAGAGAGCTGCATGTCAGCAGCTCCCTGAGTGTGAAAAGCAATGCCGGCTTCCGCACGAGGCGGTAGACAGCCGGGAACTGCGGGAGCCTTGAGTTTCCCCTGCGGTCCCCAACTAGGGGTCCAAGCCCCGGGATATGGGGCCCCTCACGCCAAAGTTGGCCTGGGGAAGGGGGCTGCACTTGCCCCCCTCCCCATGAAAAAAATATATATTGTGGCCTGGCCCTGGGGGATGCGGTCCCCAGGGTCGAAATTGGCCTGGGGAGGGGGGCCACTCGGCCCCCGTCTCTTTGATTAATAAAATTAATTAATAAAGACCAGACTCCAGGGTATGGGGTACTCGGGGCCAAACTCGGCCCGGGAGGGGGGCTGTGTGGTCCCCCTCCCTTTCTATTTTATTAATAAATAAAAAATGGGTCAGGCCCCAAGGGATGGGGTCCCTGAGGCCCAAAATGGTCCAGGGAAGGGGGCCACATGGCCCCCCTTCCTAAAAAAAAAGCCAGCAACTGGCTGTAGGCCCCGCCCCCTTCCTCCTCTACTCAGCAAACGCACCTCCTGGTGCGATCTTGGTTGGGGGATGAAGTCCCCTTGGCTGCTGCGGATCCTTAGGGGCCAAGAAGACCTCCTGTTGCTTCCAGTAAGCCCCACACAGTGGGATTGCTGGGAGGTGGTTGAAGGCCATGCCCCCTTTCTCCACCTCCCTGCAAACGCACCTGTTGGCGCACTGCTTGTGGGGGAATGAGGTCCCCTTGGCTCCTGAGGGCCTCAGGACTAAAGTTGAGTGGATTTCATCCCCAAAGCAGTAGTGCGCCAGGAGCTGTGTTTGCAGAGTGGTGGAGAAAGGGGGCGTGGCCTCTGATGACCTGTCAGCAATGCAGCTGTGTGGGTCTTACTGAAGGTAGCAGAAGGACTAGTTGGCCCCCAAGGACCCTGAAGAGCCAAGGTGACTTCATCCCCCTACTAGTAGTACACCAGGAGACGCATTTGCAGAGTGGTGGAGAAAGGGGGCGTGGTCATTGAAAACCTCTCAGCAAACACAGTGTGTGGGACTTACTGGAGGTAACAGGAGGACTTGTTGGCCCCCAAGGACCCTCTGGAGCCAAGGTGACTTCATCACCCAACTAGTAGTGCGCCGGGAGGCGCGTTTGCAGAGTGGTGGAAAAAGGGGGCATGGCCTCTGACAACTTCTCAGCAAACCTGCTGTGTGGGACTTACTGGAGGTAACAGGAGGGGTAGCTGGCCCCCAAGGATGACCTTGGGAGCAACTACCCCTCCTGTTATCTCCAGTATGTCCCATACAGCGGGATTGCTAGGAGGTCTTAGGAGGCCATGCCCCCTTTCTCCACCACTCTGCAAACGTGGCTCCTGGCGCACTACTGGTTGGGGGATGAAGTCCACTTTACTCCTGAGGGACTTTAGGGGCCAAGAAGCCCTCCTGGTGCCTCCTGTAAGTCCTACGAAGTGGAATTCCTGAAAGCTGGTTGGATTCCCCGTCCCCTTTCTCCACCACTCTGCAAACATGACTACTACTTTCACAACCATAGAAATCCACTGAAAAAAACAAAAGTTACAGGGATGTTATAGTTAGGAAATATAATTTTAAAAAACCTTAAAAATTCATTGAAAAAAAACAAAGTTTACAGGCACATTATAGTTAGGCTGACATTTCACTCGTACAAAACCAGAGAAATTCAGCAGTTAAAGTTAGCTGAGCTAACTATAACTCGTGCCCCAGCAATGCACTGCTTATGACCTCACATATTACATCACTCATGACATGGTCAGTGACATCAGTGATGACAGCACTCATTTTTTTAAACAGATTTTTATTGATTTTCAAAGAAAATAACAAAAGGACAGAGGAACAATCTCATGGGCAATGCAAAGAAGCAGTTAGGAAGACAATATACATTGCAAATACAGTCATCAGTATTCCTAAAGTCCTCACAGATCCAGCTGCAACCGGGTTCCCATCAAAAGGCCCCTGTGAGCGGTCAACTGGCCCCCCTCCCTCCCGGTGGCCAGTACAGCACTCAGGTCATCAATTCGCCGCGTCCAATACAGCCCAACAGCGAGATTCAAATAAGAACTCCTAAATCCTGCCCCTCCCCCCCAGTCCTCAAACACCCCAACGCAAACCCCCACCCCTACCACCCCCCCCCAGGCATGCCGTTGATTCAATGAGAGACACACATGGTCACCTAAACCCCCTGCAAACCACGCCAGGAAACCTGCCGCATAGACCGCATCCTAATGAGGTCCAGGACCACTAGAGGGATTCGTTGCCAAGTCGACTCCGGACTCATCCCGTTCTACCTCCGTCAAGTGCCCACCTTTTCATTCAGCCTCACTCAGCCTGAACCCCCCCGGCCCCCTCTGGCACTCCCTCGCCATCTTCACTTGGGTACTTAACTAGTTCCACGAGCGCCACCCATGCCCGAGCCATTTCCATTGATTTCTCACTCTCAGTGCACTTAGCCTGGCGTAGCCTGCAGTTCCCTTCACTCTCTGCCCACTTCTCAAACTCCCTGTGCCAGCGCATAAGAGCAGGCCGTCTGCGCGCCTTCCAATGGGTAGTAAGTTCCCTTTTTGCTAAGACCAGCCCCAAATCAATGAACTTGCTGGTGACCCTGGTCTTAGCAGTGTGTGGAAACCAATGGAGCAAACAAACCCCTGGCGTCATGGCTATCTCCCTCTCCGTCACAGTTGTCAAGGTAGTCGTCACCCCTCGCCAGTAGTCCTTCAACTGTGGGCAGTCCCAAAACATGTGTAAAAACCCCGCCCCCTCTAGAGCACACCGGGGGCATGCGGTCGACGCCCCAAAATAGTCGTTGATCTTGCCGGGAGTTAAGTACGCCCTATGTAACACATAGTATTGGATCAGCTGAAAGCGCGCATTCCGAGTGCTTTTCCATGCTCTCTCAACAACCTCCCCCCATGGTTTCTCCGCAATGGGTATCCCCAAATCCGCTTCCCATTTAAGGCGTAGCGCCGTCAGCGGTTGGCGCAAATCCTGGGTAATCCTCCGGTAAAGACAGGTCACCGCTTTAATAGTTCCCGCTGCCATCACTATGTATTGACAAGCGAGAGACAGATTAGGCTCCACCATCCCTCCCCGCCGGTGCCTTCTAATAGCCGCCGTAAGGGCCGCATGAAATAGAAAGTCCCCCCTCAGGAGATCGTGACGCTCCATGAGGTCATTGAAAGGAAGGAGGTTTCCATCCTCGTAGAGATCCCCGATTGCGATGACCCCTGCCTCCTCCCAGGTTCGCAGCTTGCTCCAGTCCCCTCCATGGGGTAGCACCTCGCACATCCCCAGCGGAATCTCGGGTGCATACGGGACTCGGACGCGCGCCCTCCTGGTCAGTCGCGTCCAGCACTGTCGCACCACACGCAAATCCAGCGGCATTTCCCCATCTCTCAGCAGCGCCCGCAACAGTACACAGGACAACAGGCGCCAACTCGGATCTGCCCCCTCCACTTCCTCCGGTTGCAGTATGCGACCCGCCACCCATTTTGTGAACCATTGAAGCTGCGCCGCATGATAATAGGCCTCGAGGTCCGGCAGCGCAAGGCCCCCTTCTGCCCTGGGCCGTTGCATAGTGACCAGGGCAACCCTCCTTCTCCCGGTCCCCCATAAGAACCCTGTGATCATGGTGTTGAGCTGCGCAAACAACCTGCTCGGTATCCAAACAGGGAGTGTCCCAAAGTAATAGAGGAACCTTGGGAGGGGGACCATCTTCACCAAGGCAACTCTGCCCGCCACGGATAAAGGAAGAGTCCCCCAAAAATCGAAACAAGTCTTGGCACTGCGTATCGCTCGCCCCACGTTGCCTTCCAAAAGGTCCTCAGAGTCATGATAAATCTGGGTTCCTAAGTAAGGCAAACAGTGGGCTTCCCATGGGACCCCTTCTGCACTCTGTAGATCCATCCTGCCTGATTTGGTGGGGAAGAAGCACGACTTGGCCCAATTCACGCGGAGTCCCGCAATTCTCCCCAAAAGTTCCAGCAAGTCCTTCGCTCCCTGTAGTGCTTCTCCCGAGTTGGCCAGGAACAGGAGCATATCGTCTGCGTACAGCGCTATGTGCTGCACCTGCCCCTCCACCATCAGCCCCGAATAGAATCTCCCCGTCCTAGCATGGGCAGCCATGGGTTCCACCGCCAGGGCAAACAGCAGAGGGGACAAAGGGCACCCCTGCCTCGTCCCTCGAGCCACCTCACAGGCAGCAGAGATCAAGTCCCCCGTTCTAACCCTGGCGGTGGAAGCACTATATAACAGCGCGGTCCACTTTATAAAGTTGTCCCCCAAACCAAACTCCCGTAGAACATTAAAAAGATAGGGCCACTCCAGGCTATCAAAAGCCTTCTCAAGATCAACCGCGAAAATGAAGGTCTCCTCTTTATCATAGGTGTCGGACCCCAAGATGCGCATGAGTCTACGAACATTCATTGCTGTATTCCGGGATGGTATAAATCCAGCTTGATCCCTATGAACCAGCATCGTCATATGAGGCAACAAGCGACTAGCCAGTACCCGACTCCAGATCTTGTAGTCCAGGTTAAGCATCGCAAGGGGCCTGTAAGAGGAGCGATCCCAAGCGGGTTTGCCCGGTTTGAGGAGGGGGACTATGATTGCTTCTCGGGTGGAAGCAGGGAGAACGCCCACATGCCGTGCTCTATTATACATTGCTACTAGGGAAGGAACAAGGGCCTCTGCATAGGCCGCATAAAATTCCACTGGCAGTCCGTCTGTGCCCGGGGTTTTGTTCCTGGCCATATGCTTTATAGCGCTCCGCACTTCGCCCGCCTCAATGTCCCTACCGAGAGCTTCAGCCTCGTCCACCTCAAGTTTAGGGAGGCCTGCTCCCGGCAAAAAGTCCTCATCTCCGGGGAGCCCAGGGCCCAGCCTGCTCCGATATAGCGCGGTAAAATACTGCAAGAATTGGTCATTAATACCTCGTTGGGTATAAAAAACGTCGTCTCCCTGGCCTCTCAGTTCTAAGATCGCTAGTGATGACAGCACTCTTGACATCTCAAATGACATCACTGATGACATCATTCAGTGACTGTGAGTGTTTTTAAAAAGTTCATGAGTGTTAAATATATATACCAAGGTGTATTGGTGAATCAGTGGGTGTATAAGTGCCTGTATGGATGATTGAGTGAGAGCGTGACTTACTGCTTAGGTGAGGGATTAGGTGTCTCAGTGAATGTATGGGAGAGTGACTAGGTTATGCGAATGTCTGTATCAGTCTGTCAGTTGGTGTCTAAGTGGCTATATGGGTTGGTGAGAGGGTATGTGAGTGGCTGTATGGGTGATTGATTGGTTGTCTGAGTACCTGTATGCGTGTCTGTGTGGGTGGGTGAGGGGGTGTGTGACTGCCTGCATGGATGAGTGAGTGGGTGAGTCAGTGGCTGTATGGGTTAGTGAGTGCATCTGTGAGGGGCTGTATGGGTGACTGAGTGTGTGTTTGGCTGTGTCGGTGAGTGAATGGATGTGTCAGTGGTATATGGGTCAGTAACTGCATATGCGAAAGGCAGTATAGGTGAGTGTTGGGAGTATATGAGTGACTGTATGTGTGACTGAGTGATAGTGAGAGTGGCGTATGGGTGAGTGTGCACTTGGGTCAGCGATTGTATAGGCGAGTGAGTATGTGTTAGTATCTGTATGAATAAGTGAGTGGGTGTGTGTATAACTGTATAGGTGAGAAAGTGGCTGTGTAAATGACTCTATGGGTGAGTGACTAGGTGTGTGAGTAGCTCTATGGGTGACTGACAGTGTGTGAGTGGCTGTATGGGTGTACATGTGGATATATCAGTGGCTGTATTAGTGAGTGAGTTGGTGTATGTGTGGCTCTATGGGTGACTGAGTGGATGTGTGTGTAGTCTTATGAATCAGAGAGTGGGTGTGGAAGTATGGGTATGGGTGTGTCAATGATTTTGAGAGAGCTAGTGTGGAAGTTGGAGTGGGTGTATGAAAGGTTATATTAGGGTGTGAGTGGGTGCGTCAAAGATTCTGTGGATGATGTCATCATGTTGTATTCCTCTTAGGGTGTCCATAACGGGCTTTCCAGTATCATGTCCTTATATAGGCACAATTCACCCTGCCCTTATATAGGCATAAATTCCCAGGCCTTATTTAGGCATTAAACCATGCACTCCAAATACAGGCATGGTCTCCGACATCCGTCCACCCTAACGTCACTATGAGTACATGAAGAACAGACCCTTAGGCTGCGGGAGTTTCCCTAGTCCAGGACTATTGATTTCTTCAAGGACTCATATATTATGTATGAACCATTATTCCTTAGGGGTTCATTCATGACGTCTTTCGCTGTCCGATTCACGTCAATGCTAACATTCCTAGGTACTCTCAGGTATAAATATACCTTCCCTAGCCCTTGTAAACTAGAGGAGACCTCGACTTCAGAGGAGCCCGTTTCCCGGCCTGACGCACTGAGAAGACGCTGTCATCCCTGCACGCATAGAATCCAGCTTCCAGTGATCTGACTTCCCTTGCAGGGTGTTGGAGTTCGAGTCTGGCAAAGAGATTCCTACCTCTCTCATTCTTCAGGTATGGAGCTGATAAAAACCTAGAGGGACTCTTGGCATACTAAGCATACTAGGCATACTAGGCTTAACATACTCTTAGTATACCATAGTAAGGAATACTTCACCTACTTCATACCTCTCCCTACACCTAGGATTAGGTTAGGTACATTGGGGTAGAACTAGATTAGAAACGCATCGTATGAGTACTCGCATTTTTAGCTCATGTTATTTATGTATGTGAATATACGCTAAAAGATAATGCTATCGCAGTATTATTTATTTCTACTGCTCACCCTGTACATTATTTATCTCGCATACTGTCTTGTGATCGTAACAGCACATTTAACTTACACCAGAAACAAGACTGTTCAATAAATCTTTTACTGAAAACGCCCGTCTATCTCTTTCTGTGTAAACTTGGAGAAAACTAAGCATGCCCGATTGAGCTGAGTGAAATAGTTATCTATTGTTTCCACGACTCTGGGACACGTTCTGATTCTAAAAGGGAAACATAGTGGTCATGTTTTGCGGCTGCCAGAAACTACTCCTTCTTGTTGTCAAGGAGTTTCTAGTGGCCTCTGAGCTAGCTGGCACAAGTAATTAAGTTTAATATACTTGATAGGGACATACTGACCTCAGTCCTATGTCAAACCTATAGGATATATTATTCCAATGCGCAGAGCCTATTTGGGAAATAGGAGCTACACTACATGGCGCCCAGCGGTTTGGTAAGGCGGTAATTCAACGTTAGATACTGAGTAACTCAGCCGTGCTATTTTCTCTCAAGACCCCTACCCATATACTCCAAAAGACGTCTGGAGTGGGCAGGGTTTAGTATCCACCACGGCTACATAGGGAAGTACCCTATATATTAGCTGTTTGGTTTGCTCAACGTTGAAGGATACAGTGTTCCAAAATATTGTGCACCTTATCTTTGTTTCCTTGAAACTTGTTCTACATTTTTCAAAAAACAAAATGCCTGAAAAACGAAAATAACACTGGAAACAGTGGAGCTGCGGCTGATCAAGCCCAAGCAGCAGTTTTTAACTTTACAGGTTTAAATGAAACCGAGGAGGGTGTTATAGACATCCCTCAAAACTTAAGAAGAGCCATCACTCTAAAACTTATAAAACATGGCCTACCGCCAAGAGGAGGTAGAGCAGTTTTCGTGATAGAGGCACATGAATCCTTTCAGACAGAGGTATTCTATTCATGGGTAATATTTCCTGAATGCAATCCAACATCACACACATTTCACTTTTACAAAGAAGATGAACTACCAGAGGAATACATTCCTTTCGAGGATATTGAAATTCCATTAACATACCAGGAGCATCAGCTCTGGTTTAAAGGCGCCCTAAAACATCACAAAAACATTACCAGGCTCGGTCCACTAGGTAGACCAGGAGCAACATGGCCGATTTTAGCCGGCTACACACCTCATCCTGAACTGGATATAATGTCTGATGAGGAACTACTAACTCAAATACAAGAGTTAATAAAAATTTACAGACAATTGGTCCAATATGTCATGCGGACTCTCACAGTCCAACCACCATTCACACTGCCAAATCAGACCCCTCATCAGGGGACTACACTAAAAATTACACCACAGACTCTCTACTCAGTCATGGGTAAAATGCCCACAAAACGTGAGCAAATTCCGTTCTGGATAGCTCAAAAAATTACTCAAATCGAAGCAGTATTTCCAAATACTAGCCCGTATGAGAAACACAGAATCCTAACAATCAGTTTACCAATGGGGATCACACCACAACTGGAAGACTGCACCACTTGGGGCTCAGTCTTTGCTGCCATGTATACTAAAACACATGGCATTCCGTCAATTGCGGTAATACCTGATGTCCTCAAACAAATTCAAAATGAATACGGGGCAGAGCCTGCTCTAAATTTAGGTATGAAATTACTGAAAAACTTCGACCAGGTCTCAACAATAATATTATCTAATATTAAAGGAGAGGCAGCAGCAGTTGCGATCCGCCAAAAATTGAGGGAATTCGATGTTACAGAACATCAAACTGAGCTACCCAGAATAATAGAACAATCTTATGCAGAATTAGCCAGAGATAGTTTGGGTGGAAGACCAGTGAAGCCGAAGCTATCTGAAAGTCCTGAGAAGGACTCAATTAAACAAACTCCTACATCTTCTAAAAGAAGTGGGAAACTAATAAACAAAATTCAAATGAGAAACGTTCTCAATCCCGAGGTAGGTCTCCTCAAAAGGAGCCCTCTGAAAGGAGGTATAACCTCAGGAATAGGGATAATTTGAGAAAACCTGATAGGTATCATGATACTGATACACGTTCCTCTCGTCCCTTTCATATCTCATCACAGACTTCGGAAAGAAGAGGACGGACGGAACACAGAGAAGAACGCGTGAAATCGAAAGACGACAAACACGCACCAAAAACTAAAACAAAACCTCAATTCTCCAAAAAGAAAGTAGCAGGTCTAAAGATCAGACATGCCGAGAATACTGAGAACACAACTCAAGAACGGAGAATGGGCTCAGTCCATGCTGGACAGTGCAGCAGAAGTCACAATAGTTCGCCAGAACGTGAAGGAACTTCTGGAGATAGTGGACTTGAATGAATACATTAAAGTAGAAACTGTAGACACCAGGGTTAGTACTCCGCAAAGGTTATTTGAAATAACACTCCGGATGGAGGGAGACAAACCTAGACAGGTGATAGCACTTTTTTGGGAAAGACTATCAAAGGGCTATGACATACTTCTAGCAGAAAAGGACTGGCCACCACAATTTGTCAGGGAGTGCCCACATGGCGAGGACATTATTATGCCTGCCTTCTCCAACCATATTCCAATTAACCTAAAATATATATATGCCAGGAAATGGGCAGTAGCCCAGGCCCCAGCATTATATAAAAATCATGTAGGATGGGATGAGGACTCGCCTCACCATATAATACATCTGAAACATGAACCAACTGCACAACGGCAGTACCCAATAAAGCAAGAAGCTAAAAAACAGGTCAGGGAGATCTTAGATCAACTTGAATATCAAGGGGTGATTGAAACATGCACCTCCTCAATGAACAATCCTTTGTTTCCTGTCTCCAAACCAGACAATACATATCGTCTAGTTTTGGACTACAGACACCTAAACACTTGTTCTAAAACTTTTGAAGTGCAAAATGCACATAGCACAGCATTAATGAATAACATTGTGCGTAAAAAATATAAAACAACATTAGACATCTCAAATGGTTTCTTTTGTCAAAACATAGCACCTGAAAGCAGGTACTTAACAGCATTCTCCATAATGGGGACCCAGCGTCACTTTTGTCGACTCCCACAAGGGTTCAAGAATAACCCAGGTTTATTCTCAGCGAGGGTAATGGAGTTACTACAAATTTATGACAATGAGGCATTGTCCTATGTCGATGACATTTATCTGACAGACGATGACCTGGACAAACACTTGAACAGGGTAAGCACCATTATATTGGGTTTCGCCTCTGAGGGCTACAAATTCAACTTTAAAAAGTCCAGAATTGCCCATCTCAATGTCCTATTTCTAGGATATGAGCTTTCAAGTGAAGGCAAGAGCTTGGCAGCTAACTTCTTAGAAAAGTGTGCGCTGCTCCAACCTCCAAAAACGCTAAAAAACTTGCAATCCATCCTGGGTTTCTTAAATTTTGGAAGAACATACATTCTAAACTACGCAGAAAGGGTTAAACCTCTCTACGCATTAATCAAATCTGATTTTTCGATCAGAAATTGGACACAAGAACACACAGAAATCTTGCGTTCACTACAAGCTAACATGTTAGCAACAAATCACTTACAAACACGCGTAAGTCAACGCAATTTGGTGATCCGAATAATTTCGGGTCAATGCGGATTCACCTACTTAACATTCAATGAGGGTGAGAAAATACCAATAGCGTACAAATCTCATTTGTACACACAAGCGGAAATGCGCTTCAGTTCAACTGAAAAAATTCTAACAGCAGTTCAAACCGCTGTAGCAAAAGAAAGAGCCTTAGCCCAAGGGAAACGCATTATTGTCGTCACCCCAGTACCAGCTTTAGAAGCGGTTACAAAAGCGAGCATTCCAAATGCTAAAGCATTACATCCAAGATGGATACAATGGGTTAATTCTCTTGCTGCAACAGATGTTGAATATGTTTTTGATCCAGATTTAAAAACACAAGCATTCCTGCAGTATGAACATGAATGTCCCCTGCCTACTGAAATTCTGCCTCTCGATCAGTACGAATTTATAATTTACACTGACGGATCCGCACAACCCGCAATCGGGAGTAAGCAAGCTTACAGTGCAGCGTGTGCAATCGTTAAAGGTCGCATGCGAAATGGCATCTTCAGACCTATGGTCACAAAAACGCAGTCTCTAGGAGATTGTACAGCTCAGCGAGCTGAACTACAAGCATTCAAACTGGCACTTGAAACTACAGATCGCGAATTCCCCACACTAATCGTGTGCGATTCTTTTTACTGTGTACAGTCGTATAATGAATATATACAAAACTGGCTTGAAAATGGTTTCAAAGATGCGAAAGGTGGCACAATAAAGCACAAAATGCTTTGGGAACAAGTAGTTCAGTTGAAAAACGAACTACCAAAGGCTCACGTGATCCACACACTGAGTCATCAACGTGATGGCGTTCACGTTGCAGGGAATTCATTGGCTGATGAAGCCGCAAAGGGGTCTGTGCAAACGGCTTCCGTAGCTGCGATCACTCGTTCAAAAACAAAAATAGACGGTGAGATAATGTTGGCTGTCAAGGCTTCAAGCAAAGGCAGCAGTGCAGCGTTACCAAAAATGTTTCCACTCAAGTACTCTTATGTAATTGATGCGAACAACGTTCCTTTTGCTCGAATCCCTGGAGTGGGGGATAGGGTAATTCCAAACAAGGAACGCAGATTAGGACTAATCCTAGCAGCACACGAAGGGATAGCTTCTGCACATGCAGGTGTTTCAGCAACAGTATCTTTACTCAAGCAAAGATATTGGTGGCCTGGCATTCGGAAACAAACTAAAAACTATGTTTTAGAATGCGATATTTGCCAACAGATGAAAGTCTCAACAGTGAAACGTCCTGCGCAGACACCCCTGTTAATTTCAGAGAAACCTTTAGCTTGTGTTTACCTGGACCACTGCGGTCCCTTGCACAGGGACGGTAATTATAAATATATCATGGTTGCAGTGGATTCATGCTCTAGGTTCCTATGGTTATGGCCTCAGCGCTCAGCTGACGCTCGAACTGTTATAAAAGATTTGCGAGTCTTTATCGGCATATACGCAATAGGCACGCTACATTCTGACCAAGGTCCTGCGTTTAGCTCTCGGGCTTACAAAGAAGCCATGGCCAGTCTGGGCGTTGCATTGCGGTACTCCTCTCCATTCCATCCTGAGGGAAATTCGGTTGTGGAAAGGAAAAACCGGGACATAAAGCAGTCTATAACAGCTAGAGTATTAGGTTTGGGTGACGGGTGGGTCAAACACCTTAGTGGGGTACAGCGCGCTTTAAACAACCTGCGAAGAAGTTCTCTAGGGGGGGTCACTCCATATGAGGTCCTGTTTGGGACAAGAATGTGGGTACCAGACCTTGAACACGTAGGCACAGTGGTGGAAAATAAACCTTTTGATATCAAAGATCGTTTGGCTGTTTTACAGGACTTAAACAAATTAAGAACGAAACAAAGCAACGTGTTCCTACAGCCAACCACCACTGGGGATCAACCGGCTGTCCCAGCAAGGCCTGTCTGGATTCCAAAAGTTGGGGATCTAGTCAGAAAAAAGATTGCGGACAAGAAGGAATTTGGACCTTCTTACAGACAACCAGTACCTGCCCTAGCAGTTCAAGGAACGAGAACAGTACTTCTGCCGCCCCTTGCTGGAAGAAAGGAGAAAAGATTTGTGTCCATCGACCTCATCAAACCACAGTATGTGGCCAATACTAAATAGTAGGCCTCGTGGACTCCGACCTAGTAGCAAACGCACTCCTCTCGCTACTATCCAAGAGGTTCATACTGAAAGACTGATAACCATCGAGAATTCAGCAGAAACAGATGAAGGACTAAGCAACAATGCTATGGAAATCATCCCTCTTGAAGAACAAGTAACAGTTCGTCCAAATACACCTGTTTACACCAATGTAGCACGTGATGAACTGGTTCAGGTGATTTCTACAAATCCTGATGCAATTCCAACAATTGATAGAACTGCTTCTGGCTACTTCATTAACTTTGATACGTTCTCAGAAGATCCAAGTGAACCTGAAACGACGCCAGCATCATTCAAATTCAAGCAGCAAGTACAAGACTTTCTTCACTCTCTGAAAAAGACTTATTTGGTTTCTCCATGGATTGAACTCTGGATTATATCTGGACTTTTTGTTTTTCTGCTCTGGCTAGCTTTGGTTACAACTGTGAGCGTGCTTATAAGTGGCAGATACATCCATGTGAACACTGAAGGAAAAGGCGTGAACGTACTTTTGAAACCTCATAAATCTTCTCATCGTGAAGCAAGAGACTTGTCATCAGTGAACATCACAGCTGTTCCTATACACGATGGTATAGTGTGGGACAAAACAGATTTTGATATCTTCGGTCCGACGGAACAATTGAACATTCCACATTTGTTTAAAATTTCACTAAGTGATCTAATCTCGTCCAGTACCTATTCTGATGATTGGGACTTTGAGACTGTAACTGACATTATGTTTGACCTAGAAAAATCTGCTGCATTTTCTAAAAATGGATATTTAGAGGGTTCATCAGACTATGAACAACTGTATTGTTATAACCACTATGGTCATCATTTTTTGCATAAATCTGCATATCCAAGAAATGTGTTTATGTTTAACCAATGGGAACATTGTCCTACACCACCTAAAGGTAGTTCAAAAACATTTGCTAGTAAGTTTCCATATTTTTCAGGTTACAATACATCTGATCCAGAAATGTTTTACTATAAAAATGTAAACAAGACAGGACTGAAAATTATGTTAACGAATACAAAACAGATTTATTCTGCATTATTTAATGCCCAACTGTCTAGACAGGGTTTTGACTTTTGGAAAGACACAATAGACACAAAAACTTTGTGGGGTACTAAAGAATGGCAAGTGCAGGGGATAGAAGCTTTATTTAGAGCCTGTATCATCCCTGAACAAATAATGTTTTTGAATGAAACAATCCAACAAACATCTTGTCTTGGATTAGCCAAGATCAAAGAGATGAACACACCTTCTGTACCAACTCCTGCAAAAAATAACGAAACACAGGCTGTGGTGACAGTTGACAATATACTACAAATCAACAGATCTAATCCTGATTGGAAAAAATGGTTGATCTGGCCCACAGACACGAATAACTGTCAGGAAAGATTCCTGAATAAAACTCAGGGTTTTACCATTCATAGGCCAGACCCAAGATACGTCCAAAGACAACATCCGGGGGTAGTAACAACATACAGTGTAGGAAAATTATGCCTCGATTGGCTGCATAAATCTACACTACAGGATGTGAAACAACACTTAACCTTACTTGCAAAAGACGCAGACCTTAGGGATTTCTTGCTTGGACCAAGAAAACCGCGTCAAAAACGTTTCATATATGCCGGCATTTATGCTGCCTACAATGAAGCATAGAAAGTATCACAGATGGAGGCCGCAGAACGAATACGTGAACTTGATCGTATTAATTTAGAGAAAACACTCTCTGTGGTCGACAATGGGTTAACAACTTTGTCCTCCAGAATATATTCACTGGACGGCATTGTATCCTCTGCTATCGACATACTAGAACAAGATTTGGCGATGTTACAACAAGGCCAATCTCAATTACGTTCTATTATGTTATTAAGCTGGACGCTGCAATCTTTGCGAGCGGGCTATGTGCCTTGGCGATTTATCAACACAACGGCTCTGTTTGCAGAATACAATCTCACTGATAAACAGATCGAATTGGCACAAAGAGGAGCAAGGTATACAGTGCTGAGCATTGAAAAACTGGAAAAGTTACCATTCACAGTGGCAGGAAAAACCAGCTACAGAATGGCTTATTCATGGCAAAATCACACTACCTGTGACTACTTTTCAGTTTCAGTATTGCCTCAGACAAATGCAAGCAGGCAAATATGAAAGGTTGGGTAAGGAATACATGAAGACATCTTGGGCTTTGCCGTATACATATATATGTTGGAGCGGGGATCGTGAAGTGTTTTTGAGCGGTACAAACTGTAAACGTGCACTAAGCGGTTCACTTATATGTCAGGACATTTCCTTGCACGGGGCTTGTAATGGTTCTGTGGCAAACTTGTCTTGCCATCAGCAGGGTACACCAGCTGCTGTGATTAATCCAACGTTTGGAAAACTTTCTAATGGGAGTTACCTCATGTTGAATGATCAGAGTTGCTGTGGCATGCTGCCAGGCATCCCATATCTAGTAACGGTCAACTCCAGGGTCACTTGCTGTATGCAAGTATTGTTTGCCCCAATAGACACAGTCAGGGAGTCGCCTCTATGGCCTTCGCTGAACGACTCTTTTATAAGATTTGATACTTTAAGCAGAATGAAAGCCATGCTTTTACAACAAACAGTGCCTTTGACCTCGGCCAAAGAAACCTATGATCTGCAAGTTGCAAGGACTTCGGCTGAGATACAGACTTTAATACGTACAAACTGCCCTATACATTTCGTAGAAATGATAGGACGAATTTTCAACATGTCTGATACAACAGGAATTGTACATGTATTTAAGGGCATCTGCTCCAGTCTGTTGGCACCTTTTCAGGCAATACTCTGAATCATCCCGAACTTTGCACATTCGGTGTTTGGTGGCATACCGTTAATTCTAGCACTTGTTGCCGGAATTCTATTTCTCTTCCTGCTATTGCGCTATGGCCAGCCAATTCGCCGACATCACTCCGAGCGACATGGAGAGAGCTCTCCTTGAACGAAAGTGCCGTGAGCAAATAGTACAGCTTTTGGGCATAAATCGTCTACGGGACCTTAATACCACGTGGTTCCTGTCATTTAGACCAATCTGGCAAGATTGCATCTTACCTGTTCTACGATGCCTGCTATGCGGTGTAGAATGCGTGTTGGACACCTGTCTAACATTTCCATCGGATGCGCCAACGGACGTCGATACTCTGCTGGACCAGATAACGGCCCATGCTATGTGTTGTCCCCAGAGGCTACCAATCCTGATGTCAGCATTCATTGAGATCTCACAGACGCTTCCGGCTGCTGCTGAGGTACGAGAAAGAACTACAGGCACACAGGTAACAACGGACGCGAACATTGCTGCGGCGACTATTGCTGAAAGCAATGCTTCACATCTCTGTGCGATTAACCTACTTCACGAGGTGTTCCAACTCACACCAACTACAGTGGATGATGTTTTGTCTATAGAAATAGATGATCTCATGTTTACACCAGACCCGTAAACTGACTCTGATTCAGCATACAGTGTTCCAGAAATACAGTAACAATTTGGCCTTCATTCTACAAAAACTTGGAACTCTACCAAAATCGAACTTTTTTCCCATTTTTTCGAACGAAAATGGAACTTCAATCTGCTTAAAGTAGAACTAGCCTTATAGTACAGACTAGGCGGTCCTTCCACAGACATTTAGTCATCTTATGTGTCTAAAAACATTTCATTGATTTTCATGACATGAAATGACTTTGATTTTTGAACAACTTATCGAAAATTTTTTTGTCAAATGTAAATATTACTGCTTTTTTCATTCCAATTGCATTTATTTTTAAAACTATATGCCTGAAATGGAAAAACTGTTGCTTCAAATGTACAGTACCTTTTGCATTTTATATTATGTTTTTTAAATATTTTTAAGAAATATTTTTTAAAAATATGCGGTGCTCCATTTTATGTTTAGCATTTTAAATGTTTAGCATTTTAGTATTATCGTATACACGAAAGTGGAGTGGGTGTTGTATTCCTCTTAGGGTGTCCATAACAGGCTTTCCAGTATCATGTCCTTATATAGGCACAATTCACCCTGCCCTTATATAGGCATAAATTCCCAGGCCTTATTTAGGCATTAAACCATGCACTCCAAATACAGGCATGGTCTCCGACATCCGTCCACCCTAACGTCACTATGAGTACATGAAGAACAGACCTTTAGGCTGCGGGAGTTTCCCTAGTCCAGGACTATTGATTTCTTCAAGGACTCATATATTATGTATGAACCATTATTCCTTAGGGGTTCATTCATGACGTCTTTCGCTGTCCGATTCACGTCAATGCTAACATTCCTAGGTACTCTCAGGTATAAATATACCTTCCCTAGCCCTTGTAAACTAGAGGAGACCTCGACTTCAGAGGAGCCCGTTTCCCGGCCTGACGCACTGAGAAGACGCTGTCATCCCTGCACGCAGAGAATCCAGCTTCCAGTGATCTGACTTCCCTTGCAGGGTGTTGGAGTTCGAGTCTGGCAAAGAGATTCCTACCTCTCTCATTCTTCAGGTATGGAGCTGATAAAAACCTAGAGGGACTCTTGGCATACTAAGCATACTAGGCATACTAGGCTTAACATACTCTTAGTATACCATAGTAAGGAATACTTCACCTACTTCATACCTCTCCCTACACCTAGGATTAGGTTAGGTACATTGGGGTAGAACTAGATTAGAAACGCATCGTATGAGTACTCGCATTTTTAGCTCATGTTATTTATGTATATGAATATACGCTAAAAGATAATGCTATCGCAGTATTATTTATTTCTACTGCTCACCCTGTACATTATTTATCTCGCATACTGTCTTGTGATCGTAACAGCACATTTAACTTACACCAGAAACAAGACTGTTCAATAAATCTTTTATTGAAAACGCCCATCTATTTCTTTCTGTGTAAACTTGGAGAAAACTAAGCATGCACGATTGAGCTGAGTGAAATAGTTATCTATTGTTTCCACGACTCTGGGACACGTTCTGATTCTAAAAGGGAAACATAGTGGTCATGTTTTGCGGCTGCCAGAAACTACTCCCTTCTTGTTGTCAAGGAGTTTCTAGTGGCCTCTGAGCTAGCTGGCACAAGTAATTAAGTTTAATATACTTGATAGGGACATACTGACCTCAGTCCTATGTCAAACCTATAGGATATATTATTCCAATGCGCAGAGCCTATTAGGGAAATAGGAGCTACACTATAATCAGTGATGTCATCAGTGATGTACCTGACCATGTCATGAGTGATGTAATATGTGAGGTCATAAGCAGTGCATTGCGGGGGTGCAAGTTATAGTTAGCTCAGCTAAATATAACTGCTGAATTTCTCTGGTTTTGTATTAGTGAAATGCCAGCCTAACAATAATGTCCCTGCAACCTTTGGTTTTTTCAGTGAATATATATATATATATTATAAATATATATTTTTTTCACTGAAAAAGCCAAAGGTTACAGAGATGTTATAGTTAAGCTCAGATTTCACCCGCACAAAACCATAGAAATTCAGCAGTTATAGTTACCTGAGCTAACTATAACTTACGCCCCCACAATGCACTGCTTATGACCTCACATATTGCATCACTCAATACATGGTCAGTGACATCACTGATGACATCTCAAATTACATCACTGATGACATCATGCAGTGATTGTGAGTGTTTTCTAAATGTTTATGAGTGTTAAACATATATACTAAGCTACTACAAAAGTTAAATTAGTATACTTTGTGTATTAGTAATGAGTGATACTACTTCTAACACATATTATGTGAGTGGCTGTGTGACTGTGTGTATACATGTGTGAGTGGGAGTCTGAGTGGTGGTATGGGTGTGTGAGTGGCAGTATGGGTGTATATGTGGGTGTATGGGGAGCTGTATGGATGAGAGAGTGGCTGTTTGAGTAGCTGAATGGGTGTATAAGTGGGTGTATGAGGAGCTCTATGGATGAGAGCGTGGCTATGTGAGTGTCTGTGTGAGTGGATGTTTGAGTGAGTGACTGGGTGTGTATGTGGCTGTATGGATGAGTGAGTGTCTGTGTGAGTGGCTGTGTGGGTGAGTGAGTGGTTGTATGGATGTGTGAATGGGTATATAAGTAGTTGTGTGGGTGTGTGAGTGATTGTATGGGTGAGCCATGGCTGTGTTGAGAGGTGGTATAGGTGAGTGAGTGGGTGTGTGAGTAGCTGCATGGGTGAGTGTGTGGCTGTGTGGGTGAGTGAGTGGTTGTGTGAGTAGCTGCATGGGTGAGCGAGTGATTGTGTCAGTGGCTATATGAGTGAGTGGGTATGGGAGTGGCTCTATGTATGAGTGAGTGGGTGTGTGAGTAGTTGTATGAGTCTGTGAATGGGTATGTGAGTGGTTATGTGGGTGTGTGAGTGGATGTATGAGAGGCTGTGTGGGGGTGTGAGTGGGTCTATGGATGGTGTCATCAGTGATGTCATTTGAGATGTCATCAGTGATGTCACTGATCATGTCATGACTGATGTAATATGTGAGGTCATAAGCAGTACATTGCGGGGGTGTAAGTAATAGTTAGCTCAGGTAACTATAACTGCTGAATTTCTATCTTTTTGTGCATGTGAAATCTGAGCCTAACTGTAATGCCCTATAACATTTGTTTTTTCAGTGAATTTCTAAGATTTTTAAATTCTATTTCCTAACTGTAACCTGTAGCCTTTGAGAGTGGGTGTGTGAGTGGCTGTATAGGTCAGTGAGTGGGTGTGTTAGTGGCTGTATGGGTCTGTGTGTAGATGTGTGAGTGGTTTTGTGTGTTTTTGAGTGGGTGTGTGAGTGGCTGTATGGGTGTGTGAGTGGGTGTATGAGTGGCTGTATGGTTGTGTGAGTGGCAGTATGGGTCTGTGAGTGGCTGTGTGAGTGGCTGTATGGGTAAGTGACTAGGTGTGTGAGTGGCTGTATGGGTGTTTGAGTGGGTGTGTGTGTATATATATATATATGTATATATATATTATCTACTGGCGGTCGCCAGTAGATAGTTATAGTTAGAACCTATTTTCCATAGGAAATCCGCGACATTCTATTTGAAATAACTCTCTTGCCGGTTGACGTATCTTCGCAAAATTTTCAAACTTTGTGGGGCGCTCCGGTCCGCTCCTACCCTGAAAGTCTCGGGGTGATTCGTCAAGCGGGGGCCGAGAGAAAGGGGGTCCCAAAACGCGTTTTCCCCATTCATTTTTCCATAGGAAACTTTAGACACGGCTACAGCCCGAACTGCTGAACGGAATTACACCAAATTTGGCAAAGAGGTAGTTCTTGGTTCAGAAAGAACCCTTTTTGTTAAATGGTGTAAATCCGTTCAGTAGTTGCTGAGAAAATCAAAAGTAAAAGTACATATATATCTATGGCCGCGTCGGATTCGCGCACCCTCCCGATCACGAGCTGCATGCTAATTGGCTGTCAACACTCCAAATCAGGAAGTGTTGGCAGCCATTTTGTCCTCGGTAGAACCGAGGGACAGAAACAAGTGCGCAAAAGCACAAAGGGGGCAGGGTAGAAACACCCTGACCCCTAGGTCTGCTCAGGGGTCCCACAAGGACCCCCTGGGCAAAATGTTTTTTGTATTTTTTTTTAAAAATCGGCAGGATGCGCTCAGGGAGCGCGGACCCTGCCGAAAAAAAAAAAAATCTCCCGCGCTTCGATGTTAATTGGCCCCCGGGTGGCCCAAGTCCCGGGGGCATGGTGGGGGGTTTTAATTTATGTAGGGGGGCCTCTAAGGCCCCCAAGCCCGAGGACCGCCACCCCCGGGGCTTTATTTAAAAATGATGGCGGGAGGGCTCTGAGCCCTCCCGCAGCCCCGAGGACCGCCACCTCCCCGGGGCTTCTTTTTTAAAACCTGTGTGGGGGCTCCAGCCCCCACATGCCCCGGGGACCGCCACCTCCCCGGGGCACTAAACATTTAAATATGGGGGTCCGTTACGGACCCCAAGCCCGGGGACCACCACCTCCCCGGGGCTGTGCACTGAATGGGAGGGGGCCGCGTGGCCCCCCTCCTGGAGCCCTTGATGGCCCTGGGGACTACCACCCCCAGGGCCGGCTCCTGCAGTGTCCCGGGGTGCCTACCCCGGGACACTGCTGTTTGCTATGACAGGACGGGAGCCTCGCGGCTCCCGTCCTGTCATAGCAAACTTGGTTTGCATTTTGAAAGAGAGAGCAGGAAACCTGCTCTCTCTTTCAAAATGCAAACCAATTAGCATGTTAGCTGCTCCCCATGTGGAAAAGCAATGCCGGCTTCCGCAGGAGGCGGGGAGCCGGCTGGGACTGTGGGGGGATTGGGGACCACCCCACAGCCTCCAACGTGAGGCCAGGCCCCGGGGGATGGGGTCCCCGGGGCCATAAGTGGCCCGGGAGGGGGGCCACGCAGCCCCCCTCCCCAAAGTTCAAATTTTTATTTTTTTTAAAAATAAGGGAAAGGCTGGCCCCGGGGGATGGGGTCCCCGGGGCCTTAAATGGCCTGAGGAGGGGGCCACGCAGCCCCCTCCAAAGAAAAAAATAAAAATCGAGGCCATGCCCCGGGGATGGGGTCCCGGGGCCAATACAGGCCCAGGGAAGGGGGGCCACGCGGCCCCCTTCCCGTTTTTTTTTAAATTTAAAAAAAATGCTCAGGCCCCGGGGCCAAAAGTGGGCAAGGGAAGGGGGCCACGCAGCCCCCTCCCATTAAAAAAGAAAAGAAAAAAACGACCGGCATCGTGCCGGAGGCCCCGCCCCTCCCTGCAGTACTCTGCAAACGCGCCCCCTGGCGCGTTTGCAGAGGAGAACGAATTCCCCTTGAATACTGGGGGTCCCTGGGGGCCAACTAGCCCACCAGGAACCTCCAGTATGCGCCAGGGAGCTGCCTTGCAGAGACGTGTACATAGGCCACGCCCCTTTTTACACCTCTCTGCAACGCAGCTCTGTGGCGCTTTTGAGGTATATGGTGGGCTAGTTGGACTCCAGGGACCCTCAGGATTCAAGGGGACTTAATCCCCCAACTTAAAACGCGCCACAGGGCGCGTTTGCACAGTGGTGAAGGGAGGGCGGGGCTTCATGTGACATGTGTGCAAACAGGCCCCGTGGCGCGTTTTAAGATGGGGATTAAATCCCCTTCAATCCTGAGGGTCCCTGAGGGCCAACTAGCCCAACAGGTACATCCAGAAAGCGCCACAGAGCTGCGTTGCAGAGAGGTGTAAAAGGGTGTGGCCTCTCTACACGTCTCTGCAACGCAGCCCCTAGCGCATACTGGAGGTTCATGGTGGGCTAGTTGGCCCCTATGGAACCTCATGATTCAAGGGACTTAATCCCCCAACTTAAAACGCGCCACGGGGCGCGTTTGCACAGATGTCACCTCAGGCCCCGCCCCCTCCCTTCACCATTGTGCAAATATTCCTCTAAAATCTGCCTTACTACGAATTCCGATTTACTCACCTGTTATCAGGAGAGACCTCAGTGCTGCATCTTTCAGCCCAGTACTGGTCCTGAAAAGTAATTTTAACCGTACTTACCGGTAACTTGAATTTCCTTCATAGGCTAACATTGACTGGTTTCACTTGGAAATTCTTCAAAGTGTGGAGTTTTGGAACTTTAAAATATTCCTCTAAAATCAGCCGAAATACGAATTCCGATTTACTCACCTGTTATCAGGAGAGACCTCAGTGCTGTATCTTTCAGCCCAGTACTGGTCCTGAAAAGTAATTTTAACCATACTTACCAGTAACTTGAATTTCCTTCCATAGGCTAACATTGACTGGTTTCACTTGGAAATTCTTCTAAGTGTGGAGTTTTGGAACTTTAAAATATTCCTCTAAAATCAGCCGAAATCCGAATTCTGATTTACTCACCTGTTATCAGGAGAGACCTCAGTGCTGCATCTTTCAGCCCAGTACTGGTCCTGAAAAGTAATTTTAACCGTACTTACCGGTAACTTGAATTTCCTTCATAGGCTAACATTGACTGGTTTCACTTGGAAATTCTTCTAAGTGTGGAGTTTTGGAACTTTAAAATATTCCTCTAAAATCAGCCGAAATACGAATTCCGATTTACTCACCTGTTATCAGGAGAGACCTCAGTGCTGTATCTTTCAGCCCAGTACTGGTCCTGAAAAGTAATTTTAACCGTACTTACCGGTAACTTGAATTTCCTTCATAGGCTAACATTGACTGGTTTCACTTGGAAATTCTTCTAAGTGTGGAGTTTTGGAACTTTAAAATATTCCTCTAAAATCAGCCGAAATACGAATTCCGATTTACTCACCTGTTATCAGGAGAGACCTCAGTGCTGTATCTTTCAGCCCAGTACTGGTCCTGAAAAGTAATTTTAACCGTACTTACCAGTAACTTGAATTTCCTTCCATAGGCTAACATTGACTGGTTTCACTTGGAAATTCTTCTAAGTGTGGAGTTTTGGAACTTTAAAATATTCCTCTAAAATCAGCCGAAATACGAATTCCGATTTACTCACCTGTTATCAGGAGAGACCTCAGTGCTGCATCTTTCAGCCCAGTACTGATCCTCAAAAGTAATTTTAACCGTACTTACCAGTAACTTGAATTTCCTTCCATAGGATATCATTGCCTGCTTTTTGCTGAAAAAGTTTCTAAGTGTTGATTTTTGAAACATACAAATATTCCTCTAAAATCAGCCGAAATACGAATTCCGATTTACTCACCTGTTATCAGGAGAGACCTCAGTGCTGTATCTTTCAGCCCAGTACTGGTCCTGAAAAGTAATTTTAACCGTACTTACCGGTAACTTGAATTTCCTTCATAGGCTAACATTGACTGGTTTCACTTGGAAATTCTTCTAAGGGTGGAGTTTTGGAACTTTAAAATATTCCTCTAAAATCAGCCGAAATACGAATTCCGATTTACTCACCTGTTATCAGGAGAGACCTCAGTGCTGCATCTTTCAGCCCAGTACTGGTCCTGAAAAGTAATTTTAACCGTACTTACCGGTAACTTGAATTTCCTTCATAGGCTAACATTGACTGGTTTCACTTGGAAATTCTTCTAAGTGTGGAGTTTTGGAACTTTATAATATTCCTCTAAAATCAACCAAAGTACGAATTCCAATTTACTCACCTGTTATCAGGAGAGAACCCAGTGCTGCATCTTTTAGCCCAGCACTGACCCTGAAAAGTAATTTTAACCGTACTTACCAGTAACTTATATTTTCTTCCATAGGAATCCATTGTCTGGTTTTCAGCAGAAAAGTTTCAAAGTGTCGATTTTCACAAACTACAAATATTCCTTAAAAATCGCCTGTATGACTTAAACGCATTCTTTCAACTGTTTACAGGAGATGCACCAGTGCTGGATCCAGGATCCAACACTGAGTAAGAAAAAGTAACGATAACAGTTTTTCCTGCTAAGTGAATTTCCTTCCATAGGATAACATTGGTGATTCTATGAGAAAAAGTTTCTAAGTGTCAACTTTTAAAATACAATAATATTCCTTAAAAATCACGACTGTAACCAAAACGCTTTTACTCAACTGTTTACAGGAGATGTACCAGGACTGAATCTAGGATCCAGTCCTGTGGTTAGAAAAGTAAACCATAAAGTAACTAATTGCATTTAACTAGAAATTCACATTGAGCTGAATGTTGCATTGTGTTTGAAAATGTGTTGCCCATTGCAACAACTGTAACTACTGTACTTAAAAGTCTATTGCCTATGTGCAAAGTATTTAAACTAAAGTAATTCATTCTGAGAAAGTATTTTTTGTAATGTAATGTATAATGTAATTACAATGTAATTTAAAAAATAAAATATGTAAAAAAAAATTGTTTCTAAAAATGTAGTAAATCAGTATCAAAAAAATAAATATAACAATTAATACATTTAAAAATTGTCATTTACAAAACCTTTGAAATTCACTGAAAAAAACCATAGGTTTCAGACATGTTATAGTTAAGAATTAGCATTTAAAGAACCTTTGAAATTCCCTGAAAAAACCATAGGTTTTAGGCACGTTATAGTTAGAAATTAGCATTTAAAAAACCTTACAAATTCACTGAAAAAACCATAGGTTTTAGGGACAGTTATAGTTAGTTGGACATTGCACTCATACAAAACCCGTGAAATTCCCCCGTTATAGTTAGTTCAGGTAACTATAACTCGCGCCCCGCAATGCACTGCTGATGACGTCACATATTACATCACTCATGACATGGTCAGTGACATCACTGATGACATCACTGATGACATCTCAAATGACATCACTGATGACATCACTGATGACATCATCCATTTTTTTTTTTTAACATATTTTATTGGTATTTTCACATCGACCATGTACATACATTTGCATTTAGTCATCAGTAGTATCTTTCATTGTAGTTCAGCAGCGTGGCCGTTACTTAGGTTACATTAGGTCAGGCTGCTTGTATCATTCTCTATTTGTCGTTGGTAATTTCTAAGGATCGCATTCCGAACAGTGTAGTCCTCCCGTCGTCCGTTTGAGGACTGTCCCCCCCCCAACTCCCCAACTAGCCCCCCCCGACCCCTGCGCTGCTGTCAACTAAGAAACCTATGGCTCTCTGGTGTGTGGGCGTGATCTGGGTCCTCCTCTATTGTGGCCAGGTGTGTTAGGCCGTGTATACCGCTCCAGGGCTACTGGTTCGGCATGTCATTGTGCTCCATGCTACTCATGCTGTCCCCCTCCGGGGTCTACTTGGGCCGGACTTACAGGTCGGGACGGTCCCGGAGGTGTGCTAGGCGCGGACTCCCGCCCCTCGTTCCTAATGTCATCAAGTAGTGTGCCCCACGCTTGTGCCCTCTCCAACCTCCCTATTCCCCGTTCTGCATTTCTGAGCAATATTCTGTGTTCACAGCCTGCCCATTTTGCTAATTCGCACTTCCACCTGGTGACCCCAGGGCCCGTTGGAGCCTTCCACCTACTGGTCAGTTCACGCTTCGCCAATATAAAGGCCAAGTCCTGGAACCGCGCAGTCACTTTAGTCTTCGCTGAGTGGGGGAACAGGTTGAGCAACACGTGGCTTGGCGTGCATGGTACTACCCTTCCTATGATTCGTGCTGTTTCCCGAGTCACCTCCTGCCAATACATGTCTAAGTGTGGGCAACTCCACATCATGTGGATGTAGTTAGCATTGTTTTCCCCGCAGCGTGGGCAGCCTGCATCGTCCCTATGGAAGTATCGGTTAATTCTATCTGGGGTGATGTATGCACGGTGTAAGGTATAGAAACTGATCAACCGAAATCGCTCGTTACGAGATACTTTAGTGGCCCGCTGAAGCGCATTTTCCCATTCCTTATCTTCCAACGGGTTTCCCAGGTCTGCCTCCCATTTGGTTCTCAGCCCCTCCAGCGGCTTCGTGTAGTCCCGCCTAAGGGCTCGGTAGAGGCATGAAACCGCTTTGATCACACCACCCGCCAGGCTAATATATTCGAATGTGTGAAGTGTGTGGGTGGTTCTGTTGTTCCCATTCTCCAGTGTCTACGCATGGCCCCCGTAACAGCCCCATAGAGTAAGAAGTGTCCCCGGGGGATGTTCCAGTCCGCACAAAATTCCTCGAATGTGAGCAGCTCTCCATCCCTATAAAGATCGCCTATTTTGGTTACCCCAGCTTGCCGCCATTCCTCGAGCCCCCTCCATTGCCCCCCATGCGGGAGCGCCTCAAGTAGCGTCACCGGCATCTCTGGTGAATAAGGGCGCTTGGTCTTTGTTTTTTGTAAACATCTGCTCCAGCAGCGCCTCAGCACTTTGTGCTCGGAGGAGCATACCCTTCGCGGTTTAATAGTGCTCATGAGTGTGCTCAGTACGTCTGCCCTATCCGGGGTAAATGGCAACTGTCTACGGTCCGGGTCGAGACTCCCTGCCACCCACTGTGTAAACCTCTGAAGTTGTCCCACTAGATAGTAATTCTCCATATCCGGGACTGCTAGGCCACCTTCGGTTGTCGCCCTCATCAACGTGGTCAGTGCAACCCGTCGTCTACTCGTCCCCCAGATGAAGGCCGTGATAAGGGAATTAAGGGTGCGGAACCACGCACTGGGAATCCATACGGGCAGTGTGGTGAAGAAGTACAGCAATCTGGGGAGGGCTATCATTTTTAGGAGGGAGATCCGCCCCGCTACTGATATGGGCAGACTCCCCCAGAAGGCCATACTGCCCTTCAATGCACGTAGGGCCCCTCCCACATTTCCTTCTTGGACATCTGCCAGGGTGTGGTACACTTTCACTCCCAAGTACCTAAAGCAGCGGGGTTCCCACGTCAGACCATGCAATTCCGCCGGAGGTGGGGTATCCCCTTTTACCGGGAACAGGTGTGACTTCTGCCAGTTGACGTGCAATCCCGATAGGGCCCCAATCTCGTCCATCATGTCCCTGGCTCCTCTCAGGGCAGTTGTTGTATCATTTAGAAATAGTAAGAGGTCGTCCGCGTAGAGCGCTATATGATGTGGCTGATCAGCTAGGCGCAGACCCTCATAGGCTGTCCCCATGCGTGCCTTACAGGCCAGTGGTTCTACGGCCAAGGCAAATAAAAGAGGGGAGAGGGGACACCCTTGCCGTGTGCCCCTCTCCACCCGATACTGTATTGAAATTGTGCGGCCCGTGCGAACTCTCGCCAGTGGGTCTTCGTAGAGAACTTTCACCCATCGTATGAACCCCTGCCCGATCCCCAGTCGTGTCATCACGGCATACAGGAACTCTCACTCGAGGCTATCAAAGGCTTTTTCTATATCGATAACAAATATCGCTCCTCCAGGGACTGCCTCGCCCCCGTGTTCTAATATGGCGAAAAGTCGCCTAATGTTAAGTGTCGTATTTCTGCTGGGAATGAATCCCGCCTGATCATGGTGGACCAGGGAGGTCATATACTATAGCAGTCTGGTGGCCAATATCTTACTGAGTATTTTAAAATCAAAATTTAGCATCGATAGAGGCCTGTATGCCGTGCATTCCGTTGGGGGTTTATTGGGCTTGAGCAAGGGGACCACTACTGCTTCTCGGGCAGTGCGTGGCAGAATCCCTCCCTCCCAGACTTCAGCATATAAGTCCACTAATCTAGGGGCTAACTCCGGCAAATAGGCAGCGTAGAACTCCTGAGGGAGTCCATCTGTGCCCGGGGTTTTTCCCCGCGCCATGGCTTTAACGGCTGCTCTAATTTCTTGTTCAGTGATCCCGGCCCCCAGCAGATCTGCCTCTTCGTCCGTGAGTGTGTGTAGAGGAAGCTCCGCCAAGTAGGCTGTGATCTCTCCTGCTGCTCGAGGTCCGGAGCTTTGATACAGGTGTGTGTAATACTCTCGAAATCGGTTATTAATCTCTACTTGGCTATGTAGGGGCCTCCCCGTTTGATCGTGAATTGCCACAATATTAGTACCTTGCCTTAATGGATTGGCAAGCCACGCCAGCAGTCGCCCCGCCTTATCCCGCTCTGCATGTGTCCTATCTGTGTATGCCTGATAGTCAAAACAACGCAGCCGCTCCTCCTGCACCGCCACTGCCTCTTTAGCGTCTAATAGCTCTTGCCTTATCTCGGGGTGCTCTGGGCGTCGTATTTCTAGGTCCCTGAGTACCTTGTCGGCCTTATCTACATCAGCTGCGAGCGTCTTGCGCACTCCAATTGATGTGGCCATGCACTTGCCTCTAATAACGGCCTTAAAGGCCTCCCACTCTGTAGCCCTGGAGTCCGTGGAGCCGGCGGTCTCAGTGAAATATTGTTCAAT
This sequence comes from Calotriton arnoldi, assembly GCA_963921515.1. Classification (NCBI taxonomy): domain Eukaryota; kingdom Metazoa; phylum Chordata; class Amphibia; order Caudata; family Salamandridae; genus Calotriton; species Calotriton arnoldi. Next base: position 656,516 of record CAWUFW010000505.1, read on the forward strand.
ATGATCTTTAACCTCCTGTCTGAAGGCGTGGTCTTCCAGTGTCTCCGGTTTAAGGCGCCATGTAGGGATTGGCTGCAATTGCACCCCCCCTTGTAGTCTAACCAGTAGTGGATTATGGTCAGAGACTGTTCTAGTCAAGTACTCTGCCCCTCCCAGCATGGCATGTATATCGGGCGAACTCAAGAAGGTGTCCAGTCGGACATGTAATTCATGGGTGTGAGAGAGGTGCGAGTATTCCCTGTGGAGTGGGTGTGTACGGCGCCATGTATCCACCAATCCCCAATGAGTTTGCCATTCCCTAAAGGTTCGGGCCACATTATGTACTGGGGAGTCTCGAAGTGGAGGATGTGACCTATCCAAGGCGGGTTCAGCAATACAGTTAAAGTCTCCCCCTATTAGGACCGGTCCGGTCATATACGGTGCCAGGACCCCTGACATCTGTTCCAGGAAGCGGGCCTGGTCTATATTTGGGCCATATATGTTAATGAGGGTAAGGTCCCGGCCATCCAGTCGCCCGTACACGATTACGTATCGGCCCTCTGGATCTATTTTGTGCCCGACCAGCTGGAAGGGGACCCCCGCCCGTATCCAAAGTAACACCCCCCTGGCATATGCCGAGTATGATGTGTAAAATGTCTGACCCCTCCATCGTCTCTGCAACGCTGCCCCCTCCATAGCTAGTGTATGGGTCTCCTGGAGCATAGCTATGTGCACCCCCCGCCGATTCAATTGGGAGAATATTTTATATCTTTTGTGCATAGAGTGCATGCCCCTGACGTTCCAAGATATTATGTTATATGTAGCCCGCGGCATCTGTGGTATTGCCCAACGCCGCCCCCTTGGGGCTCCTATACCCAGACCAGCGTTCAGATTTTCAGGATCTCCCAGTATGGGATATCCTGTCTTGTTGCCTTCCCCGTTGACAGCAGCGACCCCCAAAATTCTTCTAAAACTATGCAAACATCCCAACTCCCCTCCCCAGGACAAGTGAGAACAGCTCCCTCATCCAAACCTTGCACACTCGCGCCAAAACAGCCAGTATCTGGCGGTGGTGACTAGACCAGTATCCGCTTGGAGGAAAGCCCGCTGCCCCCGCTCCCCCGGATCCCCCCATCCAGCCTTTAATTCGTATGTTACTGTGTTGAGGCCCCACATTGCGTTACTTGTTGCAGTGGTAGTCCATACCCCCTCCCTAGCCAAAAATGTCCGATTTGTACTTGCGTGCCGTGGCTGGTTCACATCAGGTCGTCCGCCGATCTGGGGGTTACCTCTGGGAGGACCTGGCTGGTGTCTCCCAATGTACTTGAGCTGGCCTCAGAGTCCGAGTCTTTCTGCTCCTCACCAGAGGGCGAAGAGGTGTCCTGCAGACTTACAATGCTCAGGGAGGCCACCGCCGCCACCGCATTTTCTCTGTCTCGGCGAACCTCTGCAAAGGTCGGGTGGCTCTTGGGTTGCATCCCTCTTCCAGGCGACTGCATGTATCCTTTCTCCGGTGAGGCTGTTCCATTTCTCCTTCGATCGTGCGGGTCCTGCTCTTCTATCCAGTCCCAGACATCCTGAGGCACGGTGAAGAATGTAGTCCCTTCTGCATGCACTATGCGGAGTCTAGCTGGGAACACCATGGAGTAGGACACCCCCATTTGGCGCAGTTTCCTTTTGGCTGGGACAAAAGAGGCTCTCTGTCGCTGCACTTCTTTGGAGAAATCGGGGAAAATCCTGACCACGGTATTGTCTATTTTGAGTTGTCCTTTAATGCGCGCCTGGCTCAGTATGTGATCCCTATCCTTATAAAATAGGAGGCGAGCCACCACCGGCCTCGGTGGTCGTCCAGGTAGTGATGCCCTGGCAGGGACTCTATGCGCCCTCTCCAGGGCGAAGAACGACGAGAGACCCTCCTCTGCCACCTCAGTGCGGAGCCAGTTCTCCAGGTATTCCACCATATTATTGCCTTCCACTTTTTCGGGCAGCCCTGTGACCCTAATGTTGTTTCGGCGTGCCCTATTTTCGGCGTCCTCGGCGCGCTGCTCTAGGACCCGGACTCGTTTTTCCATGTCCGTGACTTTGCGTGTGGACGTGGATATTAATGGTTTTCATGCCTTCGACATCTTCCTCCACTGTCGTGACCCGGTCTGCCAATTTTCTATGGTCCGCTCTCAGCAGACCCAAATCTTCCCGGAGTGTGTCTATCTTCGTTTCCACCGCCGTCCGTGATGTTTCAATGGCTTGTAGGATGTCGTGGAGTGATAGCTCGCCCTGGGGTGCAGCCTTTTCTGTTCGGGTCCCTGCGCGTGCGCGCGTTTCCCCATTATCCTCAACCGCTGACTCCTGTTGTTCTGCTTCGCGTCTCTTGGTGACGCGTCCCATGGTGTGCTTGGGGCACTCGCCGCTGGCCACGACCGAGCTGTAGTCCTCGTACTGTGAGAGGCAAGAGTGATAGTACTGTTGTTGCCCCAGCGGCTGCGTGCTTACCAGGCCGCTAGCTCCCGAGAGCTCTGTGGTCCCTCAGTCGTTTCTGCGTGTATTTTGTGGCCTGCAGGTTCTTGCATGCATAATAGAAGGTTGCGCAGGCCTATGAATAGAGCCAGGGCCTGGTCTCTGTGGTGTGCACCCTCTGGTGTTGCTACGTCAGCGGCCACTGCTCCCCAAATTCGGCGCGATTGCCCAGGCCTCGCACGTCCCAGTGGGGGTGTTGGCACATGCCCGTATCGTCCCTGGTATGCAGCCCCCACCTGTGGCGTCTGTTGTATAGTCCCCGCAGCCCCTCGGGCGCACTTTTGTGTCTGCGGCAAGTCACCTGTATGGTTGCTCCCGTTTGTCGGTAGTGGCCTGTAGGCCCGTCCCAGGTCCGTCGCAGGTCGATGCCGCTTACCCTGCAGTGTCGTGGGCCGCCCCGCCTGCCCCCCCGGCTCCTCTCTGCAGTGATTCCTCTGTTCGCCGTTTGGGCGGCTCCCAAGTCTGCAGTCCGGAGGATTCCGTCTCCGCTTGGGCCCCAGTGAGTGTCGTGTCCTCTTCTAGCCCTCAGGTAGCGGTCACCATTACTCGCGGCTCCGCCACTGGTCGCGCTCTGTCTCCAGGCCTCCGTCGGGCCCCCTCCTCCGTTTCCGTGGCAGTCTCGGTGGCGCCGCCTCCCGGCCCGCGCACTGTGCTTCAGGGCCCCTCCGGCCGCTGTCTGGATCGCCGCAGGGTATCGGGCATAGACGGTGCTGCGACGTCCGAATCTCCGCTACACCCTAGTAACAGCTAGTTAATCCATTCGGGTCGCGTCCGCCATTTTGCGCGACCTCGCGGTCCGGCCCCGAGCCGCGAATTTGCCGCTTTCTCCGGCTCCCCGCGGCATGCAGCTTTTCTTCTACAGGTCCCCCGATGTCACCAGGGCTAGGGGATCCGTCTCCTATCTGCGGGGTCCCCCTATATCTGTCAGGATGGTGCTAGACGGGGGATCACCAGCGGGAGCGCAGGCTCAAGCTCCCAGCTCCATCGGCGTCCGGCCACGCCCCCACTGATGACATCATCCATGAGATAATTTGATGCATCTTCTCACACCCTACTCTAACTTTTGATACACACACTGTAAATTACAGACTGCCATTGTCAAAACCATAGACACTCCAACACCAATTACTATATACACACTCACTGATTCTTAGGTCTACACACACACATCTACTCACTCACCCGTACAGTCACTCATACTTATAGTCACTCAGTACAGGACTATTATATGCACTCATACACCTATATAAACACTCACACACCGCCACTCATCCATAGAGGTACTCACACACCTAGTCAGTCATGCAAAAAATTAAGCACACACCCATTTACTCACCTATACAGTTATACACACACCAGCTCACTTACTCATACAAATACTAGCACATTCTTACACTCTTATACAATCTCTGATACAAGCACACACTCATCCATTCAGTCACTCACAATCACACACTCTCGCTTATAGCTATTTATATACTCCAACACACATATATACTGCCTTTCACATATGTAGTTACTCACACATGTACCACTGGGACATACATTCACTCACTAACACACTCTTACACACACTTACCCACCCATACAGTCTATCACAGATGCACTCTTGAAACCATCCACCCAGTGAATCACCCACTCACACATCTATGCACAGAGTCACACACACCCCACCCACACAAACACTCATGCACCCATACAGATACTCAGACAACCAATCAATAACTCATATAGACACTCATGTAGCTATTCACAAACCCATGCAGCCACTTACACAGCAACAGACAGACGGATACAGACATTCACCCAGTTTAGTCACTAACCCATGCATTCAGTAAGATATGTTTAATCACTCACTTATAGAGTTAGTCACGCACCTACTAAATCATCCATTCAGACACTTATACACCCACTCATTCTTCAATATGCCTTTCCCTATATATATTAAACATATTTAAACTTTACAGAAACACACAGTCACTGGATGATGTCATCAGTGATGTCATTTGAGATGTCATCAGTGATGTCATCAGTGATGTCACTGACCATGTCATGAGTGATGTAATATGTGACGTCATCAGCAGTGCATTGCGGGGCGCGAGTTATAGTTACCTGAACTAACTATAACGGGGAATTTCACGGGTTTTGTACGAGTGCAATGTCCAACTAACTATAACTGTCCCTAAAACCTATGGTTTTTTCAGTGAATTTGTAAGGTTTTTTAAATGCTAATTTCTAACTATAACGTGCCTGAAACCTATGGTTTTTTCAGTGAATATATATATATATATATATATATATATATATATATATATATATATATATATATATATATATATATATATATATATGTGTGTGTGTGTGTGTGTGTGTGAACTTAGCTGGTGCCTCACTATCACTCCCAGACTCATGAGAACCCACTTAACGTTCCATACAAGCACACTGACGACATACACAGACAACAGTATGATAGTCCACAACCACGTAATTTAAAATTTTCCAAGTTGTAGTCATTGACTAAAATGTAAATTAGTGCCACAAGAATCATTAGGTAATGTGATTAAACTACTTGTGTTGAGAAATTCTAAACCAAGCTTCTGTCTATTTTAAAATTTAACAGCCACCCTTTAGCTTCACAACAACATTGCAAATGGTCCAATAAAATCTTCTGCAGTATTCAAACCATGTATCCAGTGCTTAATTTGTGCAGGTGGTTGCAGTTATTGGGCACTTGTGCTCATTTTTGGGTACTTCTGTTTTTATCAATGTACTTTGACATATGAGAAAAGACAAATAGGCAGAAAAGGAACCAAAAATGAGGTAAAGAAAGACAAAAATAATGACAACAAGAGAAAGCAGGGATGAAATAGAACTGAATGTGCAAGACTGAGAAACAGAGAAAGTGTAGGAATATGGAAGAAAGAAATTAGGGGCCTCATTTTGATGTCGGTGGGACCGCCACCATCAGTGGCAGTCCCACTGACATCCTGGCTATCGTTCTGACTGCTGCATTATGATGCAGATGGTCGGACTGCAGCGGTCCTTGGGGCAGACCGCCACCTCCGACAGGCTAAAGGAGCCCGTCGGAGTGGTGGTCGGACACTAATCCCTACAATGGAGGCGGTGCCTGCGCAGGCACCGCCGTAGGGATTAGGATGTCCATTTCCCACAGCCTTTCCATGGCGGTCCCACTGCCATGAAAAGGCTGTTGGAAAGGGACTTTGGGGGCCCCAAGTAGGGCCCCCTTACCCCGTGGGCCACTGCTAAGTGGCCTGGGAGGCACATGTGGTGCCCCTCCAAACATCCATGCACCGTGTGCCAGGCACCACATGGTATTTGGCACACGGTGCATGGATGTTTGAAAACATACCTTTTTCTACTGCGGCTTGTGCTGCTGCCCTTTCCCATGTCGCAGCACAAGCTGCAGTAGAAAAATGCAGTTTCTGACCACCTACATGGCAGTCTTATCAAAATATGGTGGGTGAGACTGCCGACTACTTGACGGACGGTCTCAATCCCGCTGCGACTGCCATCATAATGATGCCATTGATGTGGATCAAGAAAAGGCAGATTTGGTATTCGGTAACCCTAAAATTCAGAAGATTCAGCAGCACACTATCAAAAAACATTTGACCTTTGCACCTGGCTTTTTTCACTAATTAAGTTGGCTGTGATAGGCTGGCATCTACACACAACATAAAGGAGCAGTTCTAGTCAAGTAGCGGTTATCTGAGGTTAGATGCCCACTGCTCTTCACTACCACATTCATTTGTGTGCCCATCAATAATCACATATTATTTTCCATTTAACGTTTGCTTCAAGTGCCAAACCCATGTGCAATGTTCAATGTTTCTTTTGTGTGGGGGGAATTACATTATAAACTCAGATCATCACAATATTGCCTACTTACTCTGGGTAGCTTCTACTAAGGATAATCCTGACATATGACCCACTCTGCCATTCTGTCTTCCTAGAATGTACTCCATGACCACTTGACTTCAATGTCAGCCTTCCAGGAGTACTGCCAAAGCCACCATCGCTTAGTTTCCACATCTTTTATGGAGCATTCCAATCAAAGATGAGAGAGTGTGACATGCTAATGAAATGGTTGATTTTACTCAGTTCTTAGTGTGTACCGATGTTTGTCGGTGCTTGGCACTGGCAATTCTTTGTAAACACCGGCACGTGTTTATGATAAACAACTGCATGGTGGTGTTCCACGTGTATTTTTAAGCAACTATTTAATATATCTTTCAAAAAATGATAAAAAGTGGACTAAAACCTGCAGTTTAAAGTGGCATGTGGGCTGTTCCAGCTGCAGTGGACCCATGTTTAATACCTTGGGCCCTGGCACATAATTTTTTACAACTTAAGCACCGATTTATCTCCCTTCTTAATTGGACCAGAAATCCCACAGTTTAAAGACCGTGGGTTTATAAATGTCACCATCCTAAATGTCCTGGACTATTTTTAGACCTGCCTCTGACTTTTTACCCACCAGTTTACCCAACAATCGGGAGGCACTTTTTGTTTTTGTGACATTCACCATCAGAGCACAAGGTGCAGATGGCATTACAAAAAACTCTAGACTGGGTGCAGTGTTGTTTGTCCTTATTGGTAGGTTGCAGCTTGAGCACTATGACACAGTGGGCATAGGTCTCTTCTCTAGGTACAACTGTCGCACATACGCCATCTTCGTAAGAAAAATAAAAACAATTATGTGTGGAACAGTCAAGCATACAAGTCATCTGCTGTCTGCATACGGAGCTGTTTTGCAGCTGCAGGATGCCCCACCCTTTGGAATTCTGACACATGGCAAGTGACAAGGTAAGGGTGCGGCATGCAGTGCTCAAAGCCTGGGGACAATGCAGGTGAGACTTAGAGAAAGCAGCTTTGCTTGGGAAGAAGGGGAACTCACAGAGCAGGGTTTTACGGAATGTGGTAGCCCAGGCTCTGATCCCGGGCTGTGTTTGGGGTAGGAACTCCAATGGGGGACAGCTGCTAAGTGGCAGTAGTCCATCCATTGAACCTCGTGGCAGGAAGTATAGTTTCTTGCTGCCCTTAAGAGCCACTGAAGCTGCCACTGTTTATACTTTGCAGAATACGACTTCGCAAAACTTGCAAAGTTTAAAAAAAATATGCAAAGTTGTGAGTTGCCTGAATCTGCAACTTCACGGTTCACTGACATAATGTCGAAACCATAAATATCCTGCTACATAATATCGTGTCAAAAATATCGATCACAAAAATATCGTTTTCCTATACATTTATATATATATATATATATATATATATCAACACACACAGTTCAATAAAGCGATCACTCGGAGGTAGTGTACTCATCAGTTGATGGTTTATTCCAGTTACGCGTTTCGCCTGTAACACAGGCTTGTTCACACACTGCATTGTGGGAACAGACACCAATACATACAGAGTATAGAAACAGATGAAGGACAACGTATACTACAAATCACTGTTGCCACAGTGGCATCCATTTTGTAATGTTGTATGTAGGCTAGTCAAGTATTGCACAATCATACATTGACTGCCTTTCAACAGTGATATGAACCTCACTCCAGTGCACACATAGGATAAATAAATAAATATATTGTTATGCCTAGTACTGTGTGTGTGCCATTTGTTGTGATCCCTATATGTATAACGAGCCGCGAGTGCGGAGCCTGTCTGCCCGGGAGTTGTTACAGGAGATTCTAAGCTGCCTGCTGTTACCCGATCACTCCCTTAGTCCAGCATATTCAAATAGATGAGGCAAAGTGCCCTAGAGCTGGTGGAGAAGAAGTTGATAGGCAATCTTCAACAAGCATGATAAATGTTCTCGACATAGTGCCAGAATGTAACAGTAGAATGAGGTCACAAACATGAACATGCTACTCTGTTATGAGTCCATCCCAACAAAAGTGAAAAAACCAAACTGTTCCACATCTAACTACAAAAAGGTGTAAGTGATCTAAAAAAAACCCAGATCAGTTGAGATAAAGTTCAAAGTAAAGGAGAACGGATCACTTATCTGTAGGGTTGCTGCCCTCCACCGTGATGATTCTGAATGAAAGGTTAGGGGAGTGTACTTTCGAAGATTCTCTAAGTTGGCCCCTTCCTTCTTCTCCTGTGGTAAAAGAAAATAAACTATGAGCGGGTCTCACAGTATGGGTTAAGATTTAAAAAAAGAGACTTTAACATATTAAACAAGAGTTTCACATACAGATAACTATTTTACATACAGCAATATACAGAAGAAACATGCATTTACGAACACTACGAGATGTAAACCTCTATGAAGTGTTGGAAACATATATTCCTAAAGATGGGATACTATCCTAGTTACGTAGATGGATGTTCATTTCCTCGTCCTGATTCAGCCCGTCCGGGTTTTTAGTTTGAAGATTAATTATGTGCCAGGATTCCCTTTTGCGCAAGTTTAAGATTCTGTTACCTCCCCTATGGTTCTGCTGGATTTGTTCTATTGCAAAGAAAGTTAAAAGGGAGTTATTAGAGAGATCATAGTCTGCAAAATGTCTGGCTACCGGGTAATGGGGGTCTTTATTGCTGATGGCCCGCATGTGTTCCAGAACCCTCTTTTTAGTGGCCAGAGTAGTGCTCCCTATGTATCTCTTCTTGCACGGACATTCAAGAATGTAAATGGTGAATGTGGTCCCACATGTGAGGAATTGAGTGATGTTGTTTTCCCCTGTCGGTGTTTTATATGATTTTCTCATAGTACTGTTTCGGCAAGCCTTGCAATGGCCGCAGGGAAAGAATACCTGTAGACCAAGGTGTGTTTTGAGGTGTGTATTGGTGATATCCCCCTTAACCAACAGGTCTCTGAGATTCTTACCTTTCCTATATGTAATTTGGGGTCGGTTAGGTAATCTGTGACCAATGGTCGAATCACTGGAAAGGATGTTCCAGTTCTGATTCAGTATTTTAGAGATTTTTTGGGACTCTTGGTTATATGTTAGGATCACCCTTGTTGTAGAGTCTTCTTTTTGTACAGGTTTCTCTTCTAGAGTCTCCTCTCTTTTGATTTTACTCACTTTCTCCTTAGCTCTTTCTAGCACCCATCTGGGGTATCCTCGTTCCCTGAACCTAGTCATCATATTTTCTTGTTCGGCTAAGAAGTCCCTTTGGGTGCTGCAGTTTCTCCTTGCTCTCAGCAGCTCACCAAAGGGGATGCTCCATTTGAGAGTTTCAGGGTGGCTGCTGAGAGCATGGAGAAGACTGTTACCCGCTGTAGCTTTTCTGTGAAGTTTAGTACTCAGTTCGTTATTTTTGATTTCAATCATGACATTCAAACATTCTATACTGGTTCTGCTCATGAAGTATGTAAGATTTAGGTTGAAGTTATTGTCGATTAGTTTACTAATGACATTTCTAGCAAAAACCATTCCATATTACGACCAGATCAACGATGTATCTGTACCATCTGATAACCTTGTTCTCCATCGCCGTGGCGATGAGGTCTTTCTGGACCTCTTCCTCCCACACGCCCAAGAACAGATTGGCAAAGCTAGGGGCAAAACAAGTGCCCATAGCAGTGCCGAGAACCTGCTTGTACATAGTGCCGTTAAACAAAAACATATTATTCAGGAGACAAAATTTCATTAGGTTTAGCAACATTTCAGTATGTTCTAAATAGCAGATTTTGCGATTGTTCAAAAAATGTTGGCAACATTGTATGCCCAATCAGTGATCAATTATGGAATAGAATGAGTTTACATCTATGGTGATGATTAAGTAGTCTTCTTCCCAAATAATGCTCCTGATTTTCCCTCGGAAGTCTTTAGTGTCTTTAATGTGGGAGGGTAGTGCTGTTACATAGTCTCGGAGGAAGTGATCTCCATATTTGGAAATATGCTCAGAAACACACCCTATTGAAGATACAATTGGTCTCCCCGGTGGTCTGCTAGGGTTCTTGTGTACCTTGGGTAGAAAGTAAAAAATGGGTGTTTTGGGGTAGTCACATTTCAAGTTGCAGTATTCTTCCCACTGGAGAATACCGCTGTCTCGCCATTCTGTAAGCATCCTCCATATTTCAATAATGCTTGCATTGTACTCTTCCATATTGGTTTTAACATAAAACCTGGTGTCATCTAGTTGTCTCTGTGCTTCCAAGATATATGCGGTTCTGTCCCAAAGTACAATGTTGCCCCCTTTGTCTGCAGGGCGGATGATGATGTTTTCATCATCTGACAGAGATTTGATTATACCCCATTGTTCTTTACTGAAATTGATAGAGGTGTTGTTCCCTTGTTTTTGAATCCGGAATTTCATCAAATCGTTGGTAACTGTTTCATGAAATGCATCAATGTTGTCATGCGGCATTAGAGGAAGGAAGACAGATTTGGGTTTGAAATTGGTGTTAGCTGGTTGGTCAGTCCTGAGCGTGATGTTCTGTTTATTGGATCTAGACCGGTTTCTAGGAAAAGATCCTGCATGGCTAGAAGGGCGTCTCTGTCTTTTATGCTGAGATACGTGTTGTGCTCGTCTATATTGGTAGCCTCAGAGTTAGTGTCAAGTGTTTCGTTGTTTATGTCTTGTCCTCCTTTCAGGGTATGCCATTTGTTGAGTTTGAGTTTCCTCACAAATTTGAAGATATCGATTCTGGTTTCTGGGTAGTTGAAGGTGTTAGTGGGACAGAAAGAAAGGCCTAAGGAGAGGGTATGTTTTTCAATCCTAGATAGAGGTCTGTAAGATAAATTAATGATAGTTTTGTTTACCATGATGCCATCCATTATTCCTTGTTCTTCGGGCCTGTTTGTCTGGTTCCCATGAGCCTCTTTCCTCGTCCTCTTCCTCTTTTGTTTCCTCTGTCGCTGTCGCTTTCTTCTTCTCCAGTTCCTTCCTGGTTTCTTCCTCTTCCCTGTCCTTGTTGTCCCCGTCCTCTCCCTCTGGTCTTTGGTGGTTGTGTGGTTCGTGGAGTTTGCCTCCCTGTCCGTCCGTAGGAGGCGGTATTCGTCTAAAAAAGTTGGTTAGACTCTTATTCCTCCTTCTTTTTCTGACGTTCTATTCTGCACCAGACCCAGGTCGCCTTCTGTATCGCTGCTTGATATCGATTCCGTGCTGCTGGCAACATCTGTTGGAATTTCAATGGGTTCCCCCAGTGACATTTTCTCATATAGGTGGTCATATTTGTGACTATAAGTAAGTATCCTACCGCTCTCGTAGTCTACACAGTCACGATGTAACTTCTGTTGTTTACGAGCCTTAATGTCTTCTTCGTAGGTCTTCAGTCTTGTTTTAAGATCATCCAAGTATTTTTTGATGAGTTCCTGTTATTTATGGTTTCTCAGTTCTTCTTCCAGTATTTGGAGTTCCCTTAAGAGTACCTCCCTGTCCTCCCAGGCATACTTAACCAGGATAGTTAGCATTTTTTTAGAACTCCTGGCGGAGTTGTCGGCCCATTCTTCCAGCATTTTGGGGTTGGGTGACCCATATGACGGGGTGGTGTAAATGCGCAAACCTCTTGGCACCATATCTTTATCAATATAGTATGTAAAGAGATGGCTTCCCACCGCTTTGATGTCTCAGATTTGTTTATTTTTTCAAGTCTTTTAAGTTTTTCTTGTAAACTATTGTCTTTTGCTTTAGTTTCTATTTTTTGTTGACCTTTGTTTGGTGCCCTTGCAAAGAGGCTTAGGGCAGCTGCCCTTCTTTCCGACTCCTCCTCCATGTATGTTGTTAGCTGTTTTACTGTATGTGAAAATAAAGTTAGAGATTGTGGATTGCGTATGTACGACTGAAAATTACTTGATGGTAAACCCTCCCCTCCTATAGTTATGAGGTTACTGCTGCAGGTTGTGTCCTCAATGAAATCGTGTGCTTAATTAGAAAAATTCAAAAACGACAAGGCAGTAATTGATTTTGGAAAACAACTTGAATTAAAATTAAAAAACTACGAAGACGCTATTAAAGCAAAGAAACAGCGAAAAAAGACTACGCCGAAGGTCGGATTCTCACTTATGCAAAGCGTTTTGATTGGGCGCAAATGAACTTCCATCTTATTCAATGACAGAAACAACAGGAATTGGTATCCACAGGTTCAAGTTCCGACCTTAGCTCTGACACTGAAGCGAGGAGTACCCCTTTAGAAGTATGTCCACTCACTTTCCTCCACGAATTCCAGATCCCGAAACAGAAAAAGGATCAGGAAGAGAAACCTCAAGTGAAAACAAGAGGAAAAGGTCCAAAAAGAGGAAGAGGCGCAGGAATAAACAAGGATTCAGAGTAAAGAATAGACGAGGTGGAAGAACCAATCCCGCCACCCACTCAACTGCTGTTTCCAAAATTCCCAAGAAATCGGTGCTGAATCTATCATCCAGATCTCTCACGAAGGAGGAGGAGTCCTTGCTACAATTAGGATTATCTTTCTGTCCTTCATACAATATGGATTTTGTTACTACACGTATCGATCTGTTCTTGTATATCCGGAAGCTTAAATTAATGAAGATTTTTAAAATGGCCATTGGATCAAAAAACAAAAAGTCTAATTGCATTATGTCAGAAGAGACATCCACTTTATGCATCGGAGATGTTGATTTATTTTTAGATTTAAGTAAAATGGAAGAAAACTTGACAGATTTAACCGAAAAAGAAAAAAGGAAAATGCTTATTGAATTGGGATTCAGACCGGATGCTTCTTGTAAAAGTGGATTCAAACCTAAATCCATTTTCAATCCAAACGTCCCACATGATAATATCGAAGCTTTCGGTGCCATCATGATTCATGAAATAAATAAATTAAGGGACCAACCTCTAGAATCAAGACGAGACAATCTAACTAGATCACAACGAGTAGCCCTAAGTGCATTATCAGAGGATCAAAGTATAATTGTGAAACCATCAGACAAGGGCGGTAATGTCGTTGTTATGGATGTCCAACAATATGATCAAGAGGCTAGACGACAGTTACAAGATACGAACTGCTATGAAGAGATTGGAAGGGAAGCCTATATTTCATCTATTACAAGATATCATGACCTATTGAGAGACTGGTGGGCCAATGGTTTGTTGGACAGAGATGAGTACCTATTTTTGAAAACTGATAATCCACGTATACCTTGTTTTTATTTACTGCCCAAGGTGCATAAACATCTAACTAGACCACCAGGGAGGCCTATAGTATCCTCCAATGGTGGCCTTTTGGAGAACACATCAATTTTTCTTGACCTGTTTTTAGCACCCTTTGTTGTGAAATTACGATCCTATTGTAGGGATAGTTCTGATTTTTTGAGACGCATACACGATGTCATGTGGGAGGATTCCTACCACATGATAGCGTTAGATGTGTGTTCATTATATACCTCTATAGACCAACAACAAGGGGTGGATGCGTGCATGTATTTCTTTCGTGAACGACACATCTCCTTTTTTGATCATACACAGATGCTGAGAAGTATGATGCTTTATTGCTTGAAGGAGAATATTTTTCTCTATGAGAAGACTGTACCGACAAAAATCTGGTACAGCGATAGGCACCTGTTTCGCCCCCAGCCTGGCCAATCTTTTCCTGGGCTGGTGGGAGAAACAGGTGGTCTGGACCGATATTAACGAGAGGTTCACCGAGCACATCCCTATTTGGATCAGGTATATAGATGACCTGTTCCTGATATGGGATGGGCCGGTGGACCTAGCACAGAAATTTATCACTGAGTTGGGCAAGAATCAGCTGAATTTAAAGTTCACCCACAAGATCAGTTCCACCTATTGCGAGTTTTTGGATGTAGCAGTTAAAATAGAAAATGGATTAATTGTGACCAGCCTCTTTCGAAAAGACACTGCTGGCAATACACTGCTCCACGCTAATAGTAACCATCCTGTTCCCTTACGCAATAGCATTCCTTATGGCGAATTTCTTCGGGCCCGCAGAAATTGTAACACAGAAGATGGCTTTGTGAAGGATCGACAGGTTATGACAAAGAGGTTCCTTCAGCGTGGGTACAAGAGTAAAGTAATTACAGCAGCCAGCGATAAAGTCAGTAACATCACAGAGAATGAGGCACTTTTCTCATTAGAAAGGAGAAAAGATAAGTATAATAAGAATGTAACGAAGGCACCTAGATTGATTACCACCTATAACACCCAGTCTAATGCTCTGAAACAAACGATGAAACGACATTGGGGTTTGTTATTAACCGATCCTGTGATAGGGTCGTCTGTGGGCACAACACCCCTGGTGACCTACAGGAAATCGAAGTCACTAAAAGATCACCTCGTTCATAGTTATTGAGGTGCACCCAGCCCTATTACCTGGCTAGGAATGCTGAAGGGATTCAGGAAAAATAATTCCTGCAAAGCCTGTAAGTATAGCCACAATAAAGACAGCTATATGGCAGGCAAAGGCAAAATCAAGAAAATCACTAAGCTCATCACGTGCACAAGTGACTTTGTTATTTACGCTCTGCAGTGCCCATGCGGCCTAAAGTATATTGGCAGCACAAAATTGCAATTAAAAACTCGAGTTTTGCAGCACATGAGGGCTGTAACGAATGTTGATTTGAGCTACCCAGTGGCCAGACATTTCCAAGAGAAAGATCAAAGCAACTGCAATCTCTTGGAGTGTTTTGGTATTGATAGAATTTTGCCACACCCCAGGGGAGATGACAGAGAAAAACTTCTAAGAGTGACAGAATCGAAGTATATCATCGAGCTCAATACGAAGTGGCCTAATGGGCTCAATTCAGGAGAAGAGCTAGCAACCCACATTGGATACAAATGATGGGATGGCATTGATATATCTTCCTGGCTATGTACACGTATGACTCTGCTCAGTTTTGTCTGATTTTAATTTCACGTTATTTTTAATATGGGAGGGATGATGAAGCATCCACAGTAGGGAATACATTCTATGAAATTAATTGTGATATAATTGGCAATGGCCCATCACATTTTCGTGAAAGTTCCTTGGTGCCAGATTGAGCCCAGTAACTAGATTCCCTCTATTTTGAGTGTTGTCACATCCCTTGCCAGTAGAATTCCTGTTCGAAGATTTAATTTAATTTAATGTAGTTTATGTTCACTTAGGTGCATCACATTTATTCAGTACCTGCCCATTACTTGTTTCGCCTAGTGTAGAAATAGACCATGACCATTAGGAGCCAGTTATGTTGCAACTTTGACTATTTGAATTTCTACTGCGGGATTCTAAAATCATTGGTTTGTGATCTTTGCTATGATGTTTATTTGTTTTGGACATAATGATTGCACAGTGTTTGCTGGATTAATTGCGTTTATGTGACAATATTCTGTGTCTTGTTCACTTTTGATACGTATTGTTTATGGGGTACATTACTCATGATTTGACTGAATCAATTGTGCTTATGTGACAGAATTTGTGCCTTTATTCATTCATAAGACGTATTTTTAAGGGGTACATTACCCATGACATGGCTGAATTAACTGTGCCTGTGTGACAGACTTCGGAATCTTTGTTCACGTATGAGATGGGGTACATTACCCTGGATATGGCTGCTCTGTGCGCATTAGTCCAACGGAATTGGCATACCTTTATATAATTTCAGTGATATGAATTATATGCGCAGAGAGGGCAGCGCTTATTTATAGCTTAACCGCTTTTTATTTTAAGATGAACGAAAGGCAATACTGTGAAGGGATACGATCAGTATAGTCTGTCCTCTATGTCCATTAACATCGACATTACATGGCAAAAGAAAACCTTTTTAATTCAATCTGAAATTCTGCGATTGCCTGTGCGTTCTTATCTGATTTTACTTGAAGGTAATTTAGCACTGTTTCCATAGCATTATGAATTTAATAATGTTTGTCCTAAGTTGCATTAGAATTTGTAAATAATATTTTCTCTATGTCTATGCACTGTAACCCGTATTTCTATGGGCATTTGGGCGCAGGTCACACAACTAGAAAAAGGCTTTGCCGAAACGCGTCGTTGTTTGCACAATAAACCGTTGTGCTGTCCTTGTGGTGTGCCGCTTGATTTATTCTGGATTTCCTGGATATTTCGCTGTGTGGAAAATATTAGCGGGTGTCATTACCGCTGCTGGCACCAACGTCGAAAGGAGGAGGAGTGGCATTAGTGACTAGCTGTTTGACATATATATATATATATATATATATATATATATATATATATATATATATATCAAAACACAGGTAGCTCACTAGGAAACGCACTCGAGCCTTCACAGGTTACCAGCCTCGATTTTAGGTATGGAGATGTGAGCAAGCAGGTAAGTCATGCAGCCTCCTCTAGCTCCGACGCGTTTCGAGTTTCCTCTTAATCATGGTGCAAGGAGGAAGTTCGTGCAGGTTGCGGGCCAACTCCCAGATATATACGAAGTCCTGCCCTCAATAAGGCAATACCGGGAATTGTGGGAGTTGTAGTGCAAACAATGTCCGCTAAAATTCAAGGGCACTTATCACTGCGTTTTAAGTCCTCAGTGGACCCCCACTTGGCAACACCTCCTCAATCCTACGTGTTGGCCCCGCAAACCGGGTCAGGCTCCTCTCCATAAATCCACCAAAAATATCCGAGGATATTTTTGGTGGATTTATGGAGAGGAGCCTGACCCGCCTGCCCCCTTCTACAAAATAACACGGGATTGTGCCCAGGAGAAATTTCAAAAGGAGATGGGCAAGGGATGCTTGCAGAATATTTCATTCTGCTTGCTGGTGTTAAAGGGACTCAAGCACACATGTGGAGAGTGAAATTGCACGAGGCAAGTTTATGGCACTGATTTATTTATGCACATTTTATCACACGATTGAAAACATTATGAACTGCAGTTAAGAAATATTGAAAACGATTTAAAATGAATGCAGTTAAAAGAAATACTTTTAAAGTTTCAAAATGTGCTCATCAGAAACGGACACAGCAATTGGTGGACTACAACCAATCCGGTAGTCTGACCTATGCTTAATAAGCATGTGACCCCTGTTTGATGAAATGCCTACCTGTGACCAAGGCTTGAGGGAAAGCTGAAACGCGTTAGGACTATGGGCAAGTGCTTTATGGTGGACTGCCTGCCTGGCTGTCTCCAAGGTTGAAATAAAGTGCTTTGAGTTACCTTTTGCACTAGGAGTCGCCTTATTTCTGGTGCAGAAATGTTTGTGGATATATATATATATATATATATATATATATATATTTATTTATTTAAAAATTGTAAATATTACATATTTTAACAAGTAACATTAATATACTGTAAATTAAATATGCTTAAACATTATTTAAAAATATATAAACGTATACTTATCTAAACAAACACACACACACATATATGTGTGTATGTTTCTGCATACATATATAATGTAAAACTATTATTAAAAATATTCATCTTAATTTTCATTACTAATTTTCTATTTTTTTAATTCACTAATATATATATATATATATCCTGGCTCCTGCTTGATTACTGATGCGAGGTGCACTCGAACACTGACAGCGGGCCTCAAGCATAGCCCACATCACAGGTATGAAGCCTTTCCCCTCCCGATATGCTTTCACAGTTCTCCACTATAACGCCGACGCGTTTCGAATTTCTCATTCTTCTTCACAGGCTGGTGGTTAAAAGAAAACACGCGAGACCCATCACTGTTTTCCCGCATTTCTTTTATTGCGCGCCCTCTATGGGCTACTTTGAATAAGATGCGCATTGGATGCTGGTACATGCAGTGCGGGATCCCTTTGTTAAAATTGCGTGAATGTTCTGCTGCTTATGTTGAAAAGCCCACGATTGAGCCTCGGTCGGTTCAACCCTCCTTAATCCTCTGCCAACATTCCACATGCGAAGACTGCTGAATGCTTGTCCCCCGTGGCCCCCAGGGTGTCGGGGTGGTGCAACCTCGGCGGTCAGAACACCGCCTATAGATCCTGGCTCCTGCTTGATTACTGATGCGAGGTGCACTCGAACACTGACAGCGGGCCTCAAGTATAGCCCACATCACAGGTATGAAGGCTTTCCCCTTCCGATATGCTTTCACAGTTCTCCACCATAACGC
The DNA here is from genome assembly GCA_963921515.1 of Calotriton arnoldi. NCBI lineage: Eukaryota > Metazoa > Chordata > Amphibia > Caudata > Salamandridae > Calotriton > Calotriton arnoldi. Next base: position 675,002 of record CAWUFW010000505.1, read on the forward strand.
CGACGCGTTTCGAATTTCTCATTCTTCTTCACAGGCTGGTGGTTAAAAGAAAACACGCAAGACCCATCACTGTTTTCCCGCATTTCTTTTATTGCGCGCCCTCTATGGGCTACTTTGAATAAGATGCGCAATGGATGCTGGTACATGCAGTGCGGGATCCCTTTGTTAAAATTGCGTGAATGTTCTGCTGCTTATGTTGAAAAGCCCACGATTGAGCCTCGGTCGGTTCAAGCCTCCTTAATCCTCTGCCAACATTCCACATGCGAAGACTGCTGAATGCTTGTCCCCCGTGGCCCCCAGGTTGTCGGGGTGGTGCAAACTCGGCGGTCAGAACACCGCCTATAGATCCTGGCTCCTGCTTGATTACTGATGCGAGGTGCACTCAAACACTGACAGCGGGCCTCAAGCATAGCCCACATCACAGGTATGAAGGCTTTCCCCTCCCGATATGCTTTCACAGTTCTCCACCATAACGCCGACGCGTTTCGAATTTCTCATTCTTCTTCACAGGCTGGTGGTTAAAAGAAAACACGCGAGACCCATCACTGTTTTCCCGCATTTCTTTTATTGCGCGCCCTCTATGGGCTACTTTGAATAAGATGCGCATTGGATGCTGGTACATGCAGTGCGGGATCCCTTTGTTAAAATTGCGTGAATGTTCTGTTGCTTATGTTGAAAAGCCCACGATTGAGCCTCGGTCGGTTCAAGCCTCCTTAATCCTCTGCCAACATTCCACATGCGAAAACTGCTGAATGCTTGTCCCCCGTGGCCCCCAGGGTGTCGGGGTGGTGCAACCTCGGCGGTCAGAACCCCGCCTATAGATCCTGGCTCCTGCTTATATATATATATTCCAAATGCAAACGACGCTCGGGACGCCTCAGCCTCTCCGGGCAGGGCCTGCCAGGGTGCGTCAGTCACCAAACATATTCCAAAAGAACCCATGTACTTCTCCTCCAGTACCATCGAAACAGGCCCACCAAACGTGCATTTAGTGAGAAATCTTTAATGATTGTTTAAAGATTGGTTTTTGATTAGGAGGAATCAGCGGACTGGACTGCAAAAACGTACACTGTTTGCATGCATCTATTTCTGTATAACAGCTTAAAGATCTGAGTAGCGTCTACTCTGACATTAGCATATGATTAAGACTCTTTATGAGTTGAAACGCGTTATGCTGCTGGAATGTTTGATTAACTTGCCGAGATTAAAGATTTCTCACTAAATGCACGTTTGGTGGGCCTGTTTCCATGGTACTGGAGGGGAAGTACATGGGTTCTTTTGAAATATATATATATATATATATATGTATATGTATAGGAACAAATAACCTGGAAAAAATGTAACAACATTGCCAATTTAATTATACATGAAAAGTAAACCATAGAAAGAAATACGTTTTTGACTAAAAATATCTTAAAATTACATAAATTTATATATATATATATATATATCCCCAACCAGATTCCAATAAATCGCGCTCTCAGGATTCAAAGAAAGGATAATTTATTGCTCAAAGTTACGCGTTTCGAAAGAAAACCTCCTTGATCACACAATGAGCATTGTGAACAGCGTGCAATACATAGACTGGGTACTGTGGCCATAAACATGAAAAACGGACTGAAATTACAAGTCGTGATTCCCTGCATAGTAAATATGGCGGCCATTTTAGAGTTGACATATCTAAACACTGAGTCATAACTATGCATACATTGCCTGTAAAAACGTGTTTAATATACTGTTGAATCACAATATACATACATTATTGAAAGAGCATAATGCAAAACACAGAAAGAAAGGTGAAGGGAAAGGGTAAAGATTAACTCCAGTATGTCAGCCAAAATCGGAGTCTGGGAAACTAGTATGTTAACCTAACCCACTGTTCCGGTTCCGGTTGCATGGAGGGAGTAGCCCCAGAAGTAATCGTTAGTCAAAAACAAAATACGTCTTAATATAGGACTTACACAAATTGCCTTACAAAATAAGGAGGAAATCCTCACACCAATACCCTCACACTGCATCGTACAACAGAAATTGCACTAAGCGCATGTGCGCAGAACGTACATATCATGGTCCGCAAAGTACACCAATAATCCTCAGTATAATATGGCGGGTGCTTGATATATACAGTGCAATAATAACCATGTCACTGAGTACAGTGACAATGGCCGACGCAACACATTGGAAGAAAATCAATCCAATATAAAGGCTAACGACATGGTCGGAACAACGTAATCTACCCTTCCAAAGAAACTTGGCCCAAACGAATGACTATGCAGATGGAAGCAATACTAGCACCAAGTGGCAAAATAATCGCTACTCGTAGTCACAAGTACCATCAAAAGACAACATAATATTAACAGTGAAAATAAGTGAAAAGGTTCTTATCTATCAGTAGATAGTGCACTCCCAGAAGAGGGGAAGAAAAGGGTAGGTGGCCCGTGGAGTGCCCGTAGTGAATCGGTGGGCCCCTTCCTTTCCTCCTGTGAAGAAAGAAAAAAGATAAGAAAAAATTAGGATTAAAAGTTACCGGTGAGAATACAAGTGTATATTACAATGTGCACTTTAAAAACATTACAGTTTGCAACTTTCATGGAGGAATTGGAACAGAGCGAAGAAGAAAAGGGCAATACATATAAGGTACAGTTACACTCCACTATTCCTCAATCAGATGTATTGCTAGTTCCTCGTCGACATTATGTCCCTTAGGGTACCGAGTTTCGAGGTCAAGGATCCACTTGGATTCCTTTTTCCTCAGTTTTAGTTCTCTATTACCTCCTCTCGGACCCACCAGTACCTGTTCAATGGCATAGTAGTGCAGAAGTGAGCTATTAGACAGATGGTACTCAGCAAAGTGTCTCGCGACCGGATAGTGGGGATATTTGTTGGTAATAGCCCTGAGGTGTTCCAGGACCCTCTTTTTAGCCATCAGAGTTGTGCTTCCTACATATCTTTTGTTACACGGGCATTCTAGAATGTAAATAACATGTGTTGTACTACAGGTAAGAAACAGTGTTATGGTTTTGTTCTTCTTGGAATTAGGTATACTAAACTCCTTCACCATATGGTTTGTACGGCACGCCTTGCAGTGACCACAGGGGTAAAAACCACTGAGGTTGAGTGTGCCACTATTCTGATGTTCCGTGATGTCCCCGTGCATTAATATGTCTTTAAGACTGCGGCCCTTGCAATACGTTACTTCCGGTCTATCACCGATAGTAGGTCCCACTATGTTGTCACTTTTCAAGATGTTCCAATTCTCAGTGAGAATTTTCTGCACTTTGTGTGAGTCTCTATTAAATGTGAGAATCACTCTCGTTTCAGATGGCTCATTCTTTTCTTCTTTAGGTTGCAAGGTGCTCTGCCTGTCAATAGTTCTCAACTTAGACACCGCCCTATTGAGTACCCAATTAGGGTACCCTCGTGCCTTGAATCGTGAAATCATGACACTTTCTTCCATGAGATAAGTTTCATTGGTACTGCAATTTCTTCTTGCTCTCAGCAGCTCACCAAAAGGAATACTCCATTTCAAAGTATCCGGGTGGCTGCTGAGAGCATGAAGAAGACTATTGCCTGCCGTCTCTTTTCGGAACAGTCTGGTTTCTAGTGTGTTTTGTACAGCTTTGACTTTCACATCCAGGAACTCTATTTCCTCACTACTCATAGTATAAGTGAGTGTGATGTTGTAGGTGTTAGTATTAAGTCCAGAAATGAATTCTCTGGCTTCTTGTTTGCTCCCTTTCCATATCAGGAAAAGGTCGTCTATGTAACGTAACCAAACTACGACCTTCTCGAGATCAGGTGCATATCATGTGTCTTTCCGTATCTCCTCCTCCCACAAGCCTAGGAACAGGTTAGCAAAGCTAGGGGCAAAGCACGTGCCCATAGCTGTCCCTAGTACTTGTTTGACCAGATCACCATTGAACATGAAGATATTATTCTGGAGACACAAGTACATCATGTCAATGAGCATGGTAGTATGTGCAAGATACATTATGTTTCTCTTATTCAAAAAAAGGGTGCATGCACGGATGCCTTGGTCATGGTCAATAATCGTGTAAAGGGAGGAGACATCTCAGGTAATGAACATATAACCTTCTTCCCATTGGATGCCCTCTTTTTTGCATAGAAAGTCCTTAGTGTCTTTGCCATGCGAGGGGAGTGTTGTTACATAGTCCTTTAGGAAGTGATCTACATACTTCGAAATATTCTCGAATACACTCCCAATGGATGATACAATAGGTCTCCCCGGAGGAGCCACAGGGTTTTTATGTATCTTAGGTAGGAAGTATATGATAGGAAGTTGAGGATAATCCTTCTTCAAGAATAAGTATTCTTCCCATGCAATGATTCCCTCTTGTTGCCACTCTGATAGTTTGCCCCAGGTGGTCTGGATACTATCATTATACGTTTTAGTGTTACATCTGCAATAGAATCTGCTGTTTTCCAGTTATTTTTGTGCTTCAGCAATATACATTTCTTTGCTAAGAAGCACAATGTTACCCCCTTTGTCAGCAGGGCGAATCACAATTTCTTTGTCGTTGCCCAGTGACACGATGATAGCTTTTTGTTTGATAGTTAGGTTGAAAGTCTTCGTGCCCCTATGGGTCTTTTGATGTTTGCACTCAAGTAAGGCTTTAGTAACCACATCGTGAAAAGTATCTATGTTGTCATGTGGTAAGTTGGGGTAAAAAATAGATCGAGGTTTGAAAGGGGTAGAGGCAGCTTTGTCGGTAGTAATATTCAAGATCTCATTTCTGCTAGATGTACTCCCACTTGTTGTAGCCCCAGCGGTGAATTCCAATTCCTGCATAGTCCTAAGGATGTTGGCATCACCTACTGTGAGATTAGTAGGAATAGTGATGTCACTCTCGGTGTTATCCATTGCTCTACTACCTTTGAGGTTATGCCATTTGGTGAGTTTCAATTTCCTTATGAATTTGAATATATCAATACGTGTGTTAGAGTAATTGAAGGTCTCGGTAGGGCAGAATGTCAAGCCCAAGCATAGGGTTTTCTTTTCAAGGAAAGATAATGAGCGATTGGAAAGATTAATGATTGTTTTGTTTACCATAGTGCTATCCATCATTGTTGCTTCTTTTGCCAGCCCCCACGTTTGGTTCCCACAGGCTTTGATTTGTTTCCTTTTCTGGACCCTTTGCTTGCGTCTGCTTCTTCTTTGTTGGCTCCGCCCCTGCCTCTTCCTCTTCCCCGTTGTCCTCTCCCTCTCGGTGTCGGTGGGGGGGGTAGATCTTGCCGCTTGCCGCCCCCTCCTCAGCGTACGATATTCGTCCAAAAAAGTGGCCGGTCTCGTAATTATCTCCTCCTCTGAGGACGTGCTTGCAGTATTGACAGAGATATCTGTGTCTGAATCGCTGTTTAGTGCTGATGTTGCTGGTGTATTCTACCCATCTTGTTGTTGTTTTGCGTTGGCACTTGCCGGTTGGATGTTGTAGAGGTGATCATATTTTCTACTGTAAGTTAGGATGCGCCCGCTCTCATAGTCCGCACAATCGCGATGAAGTTTTCTCTGTTTCCTTAGCTTGATGTCTTCTTCATATTGGAGCAGTCTACCTTTGAGATCATCCTTGAACTTTTTGACAGTAGGTTGATCACTGTTCGTCTTGAATTCTTCTTCAAGTTCTGCAATTTCCTTCATGATCACTTCCCTGTCTTCCCATGCATATTTAACCAATATGCACAACATCGTCCTTGAGCTTGCAGCAGAATTCTCTGCCCATTCTTCCAGCATGCGTGGATTGGGCGATTCATAGGAGGGCGTAGTGTAGATGCGAAGCCCCCGTGGCACCATCTTTTTATCAACATAGTCCTGGAGGGAGATTGCCTCCCATCACTTCGATGTCTCTGATTTCTTAAGTTTTTCATATCTCTTTAGTTTGATGCTTAGTTCGGTGTCATTACTTTGAGTTACTGTCACGTTTTGCATTTTACCTGGAGCACGCGCCAGTAACGTCTGCGCTGCCATGCGCCTCTGTGATTCTTCCTCCATGTTTTGCAAAAAACTATAAGTGACCCTACTAAGATCACTTTAAATTAAAGTTATGTTGCACCCAGTTGGTGGTACGGGATTGCACACCCCGAGTTGGTTTATAAATGTTTATCCTTTCTATAGAGTCCCCCTATTATGGTGGAGGTTCCGAATGCCACCTGTGTTCTCCTTCTGCACCTCGATGGGAAGGCAAGACTCCTGATTTCCTTGGAGTTTGTCACTGTAATTAGGCTCAAGTGCCATGACTGGTAGCTACCGTGCCCAATGTAGTCCTTCCCTTTGTCGACCCTCCCGACCGGCCAGCCAGAGACGCCAACCCCCGGTGCTGCACCCCGAAGGGCCAACGCGTGTGACCGCGCCGGCCCCAGAATACACCCCCGGGTAAGGCTTACCTCTAGGACGCCGACCGGGAAGCCGCTCAAGACGTGTGCAGAGATCCGCAGTGATTTGAGTCCTCGTAGTGAATCGAGGCGGCCGGCAGAGATCCCCTTGTCCAATTCACAATCCCGGGAGCTCCTCCTGGGAAATCCGCCCGAGGTTCGGTGGCGCGAAATGCCGGTAGAGCTGAACCGGCGTCACAATTCCCAACCAGATTCCAATAAATCACGCTCTCAGGATTCAAAGAAAGGATAATTTATTGCTCAAAGTTACGTGTTTCGAAAGAAAACTTCCTTGCTCACACAATGAGCATTGTGAACAGCGTGCAATACATAGACTGGGTACTGCGGCCATAAACATGAAAAACGGACTGAAATTACAAGTCGTGATTCCCTGCATAGTAAATATGGCGGACATTTTAGAGTTGACATATCTATACAGTGAGTCATAACTATGCATACATTGCCTGTAAAAATGTGTTTGATATACTGTTGAATCACAATATACATACATTATTGAAAGAGCATAATGCAAAACACACAAAGAAAGGTGAAGGGAAAGGGTAAAGATTAACTACAGTATGTCAGCCAAACTCGGAGTCTGGGAAACTAGTATGTTAACCTAACCCACTGTTCCGGTTCCGGTTGCATGGAGGGAGTAGCCCCAGAAGTAATCGTTAGTCAAAAACGAAATACGTCTTAATATAGGACTTACACAAATTGCCTTACAAAATAAGGAGGAAATCCTCACAGCAATACCCTCACACTGCATCGTACAACAGAAATTGCACTAAGCGCATGTGCGCAGAACGTACATATCATGGTCCGGAAAGTACACCAATAATCCTCAGTATAATATGGCGGGTGCTTGATATATACAGTGCAATAAAAACCATGTCACTGAGTACAGTGACAATGGCCGACGCAACACATTGGAAGATAATCAATCCAATATAAAGGCTAACGACATGGTCGGAACAACGTAATCTACCCTTCCAAAGAAACATGGCCCAAACGAATGACTATGCAGATGGAAGCAATACATTGCGCTTAGTGCAATTTCTGTTGTACGGTGCAGTGTGAGGGTATTGGTGTGAGGATTTCCTCCTTATTTTGTAAGGCAATTTGTGTAAGTCCTATATTAAGACGTATTTCGTTTTTGACTAACGATTACTTCTGGGGCTAATCCCTCCATGCAACCGGAACCGGAACAGTGGGTTAGGTTAACATACTAGTTTCCCAGACTCAGATCTTGGCTGACATACTGGAGTTAATCTTTAACCTTTCCCTTCACCTTTCTTTCTGTGTTTTGCATTATGCTCTTTCAATAATGTATGTATATTGTGATTCAACAGTATATCAAACACGTTTTTACAGGCAATGTATGCATAGTTATGACTCACTGTATAGATATGTCAACTCTAAAATGGCCGCCGTATTTACAATGCAGGGAATCACGATTTGTAATTTCAGTCCGTTTTTCATGTTTATGGCCACAGTACCCAGTCTATGTATTGCACGCTGTTCACAATGCTCATTGTGTGATCAAGGAAGTTTTCTTTCGAAACGCGTAACTTTGAGCAATAAATTATCCTTTCTTTGAATCCTGAGAGCGCGATTTATTGGAATGTGGTTGGGAATTGTGACGCCGGTTCAGCTCTACCGGCATTTCGCGCCACCGAACCATGGGCGGATTTCCCAGGAGGAGCTCCCGGGATTGTGAATATATATATATATATATACAAAATATAAAATTAAACACACAAACACATAATAAACATATATATATATATATATATATATATATATATATATATATATATATATATATACAATATTAACAAAACTATTACATTTTAGGAATAAAAAATTATCTATTCCCACTCCAGTCTGTGCAACAGTAGGGAAAACATTGGACTGCTGAGGGGTAAAATGTACTATTCCCACTCCAGTCTGTGCAACAGTAGGGAAAGTGTTGAACTTAGGCGGGGTAAAATTTACTGTTCCCACTCAGTCAGTGCAACAGTAGGGAAAGCTCTGGACTCAGGAGGGGTAAAATGTACTATTCCCACTTCAGTGTGTGCAACAGTAGGAAAAGTGTTGGACTCAGGAGGGGTAAAATGTACTATTCCCACTTCAGTGTGTGCAACAGTAGGGACAGCGTTGGAACCAGGAAGGGTAACATTTCTATTCCCACCCCAGTCTGGGCAGCAGTAGAGAAAGTAAATCACTGCAAACGCATACCATATTTTAATACATATATTTATTGAACGAAACATATAAAACTAATAATATAAAAATTATATATATATATATATATTTAAAAAACAATCAAACAATTCACATAACTTTAATTTTTAAAATAATTAATATCAAATAAAAAATGCTATTAATTGATTATTCAATTAGTTTATCGCACTATACTCCCACACACCTAGAAGCCCCCATAAAATATAATTAAAATAAAAAATTATAACACAATTAACATATTAAGTAATAAATAAAATAATTAATAATAAATGAATAATTGTTAATTAATTAGCACTTAAATAACTGCCCACCTTATCCCCCTAAAAACACAGCAACATACATCTAACATATAACATAAACAATATATTGATTAAATAATTTACATAATTATAAATATATTACATATTTTAATTAAAATTAATAATTAATTGATATTTAATATTTACTTAAGTCACTTCCCACCCTACAAACCCAACATCTCGCACCTAAAATATAACTTTAAAAATATAACAATTACACAATTTACAAAATTAATTATCAATTAAATAATTACTAATAAGATAATAATTAATCATTAATTAATTATTACTTACATTCCCACCATATATCCCTACAAACCCAACAACCCGCACCTAAAATGGAACTTAAAAAATATAATAACACAATTTACTTAATTAGCAATTAAATAATTAATATTAACTAATTATTACTTAATTAGCTTCCCACCCTGTACCCCTACTAACCCAACATACCACACCTAACATATAACTTCAAAAATAAATATACACAATTTACAAAATGATCAATTAAATAATTTGTAATAAATTATGAGTTAATTATTAGTGAATTATTACTTACCTTCCCACCTTATACCCCTACAAACTCAAAAGCCTGCACCTAAAATATAACTTACAAAAATAATGATTACACAATTTACATAATTAATTATCAATGTAATAATTAATATTAATAAAAAATTATTTTTTAATTAATTATACCTAATTAACTTCCCACCCTGTACCCCTCCAAACCTCACAAGGCGCTATGACACTAAAAATTACTATTAACAATTAAATTAAAATTATAAATAACTTAAAATTACAAACTCTATTTAAAAACATTACCAACAATTATACAGACAATATTTAACATATACAATTAAATATTATTAAAGAAAAACACATAAAAGTATTAAGAAAATGATATTTTTTAATAATATATTATTGAAAACTATATTAACGAAAGTGACATTCCTGAAAACGATATTACTTACCTTAGAAAATAGATATTCTTGTCAACAATATTTCTGCATCACGATATTTATATGACACAATATTTAAAACTCGATATTTGTGTCACTCAATATTTATGTCCAAATACCCAAGCACACACACCCCTATTTAAAATGTCAAAATAGCTAGATATGCATATTATGCGATTACTGAAGGCAAAGTGTCTTCAGTGATTGGATAATATGCAGCATAATTTGCCTTTCCCTGTTTCATAATTTAGTCAGTCCTGCTGCATAATACTTCATTGCCTCCTTATTCCTGTGGACCTGCCTAAATCACTGAGCGGCAGATTTATCAAGGGATTGCGTTACCCTTGCGTCACGCATTCTGCAGCACACTTAGAAAAAGGACAAAGGATTGTTTTTGTGCAGAAAGGTGCCTTTTCTTGCACAAAAACAATCCTGACTGTAACACAGACACCCTTGCACCATAGCGAAAGGGTGCCTGCGTTAGCACTAGGCAGCAGATTGTGTGCCAGAGCAGGAATGGGCCATATATTAGTAAATATGGCGTATTCCTGTACTCTCCTTTTCACGCAGCGCAGCAAGATGTCTTGTTACCTTGCATTGCATGAAACCTTGCGAAATATGGGCCTCGCTTTGCATCACTACAATATTATGTATTGAACATTTTAATATTAGATGCTATTTTACAAATTATAACATGATTTAAAATGAAAAAGCCATTAAAATATTAACTGGTGACATACCTTAGATGCAGATCTTGGAAAGACATTCTATGCTCATTTGCATATATAAGAAAACACATGCAATCATTAAATGGTTTTTACTGTGCAGTAATCAGTCAAGAATTCTGAAATCATCAGGTAGGTTCATCATTTCTAACAAAAATTAACTAAAAATGTGGCTATGCACTTGAAGGAATCAGCAAATTATCTTCAAATCATCAGGAACAATTTCATCTTGTTGAATACAAATGATGCTTCTGAAGCCATCAGACATCTCATTTTCAAATGACCATGTCCGATAACAAGAAAATTTCTTTTAAGGTAGACTGGATGGCTTCTAAAGTAATCTTGTTTCACATGGAATGTGCCCTCCGGTTTGGTGGGGTTGAAGCCAGCCAGCAGGCTATCACTAGCCCGCCTCCGATGTCAAGGTGGGCTCTTCTGGTGGCGGAACACCTTAGGGGGCAGGGGCCACTGGCAGTGATAAATACCTGGTTGCCGCAGCCCCTCATCCTTTTTTGGCGGGCTTGACATCGGCCGACGAATCCCAACCAGGCAGCGGCCAGGGCGGCATTTATGGAGATGGCTCAAGCAAAGAGCCTAGATTGGGCGGATGGCATCATGAAGGCCCAGGAACATGGGGGGCACCAGATAACCTGCACCTGGAGATGGCCACCCCGCAGTGCCAGTAGCCAGAGCAAGAGCTGCCCAAACCCAAGAGGGTGCGTGGTGGGTCTAGGCCCACCTCCTGCCACGGCACCGCCAAGATCCCCAAAGTCGCAAGCAGGGCTCCGGGCGTGGGAGAGCAACACCGACACGGCCCCCGGTGGCACCACAGATACGTTCGATCTCTCCCAGGGAGGAAGCAGGACAGGATAATATGGACAAGATGGGTAAGATGATGGAGGCAGTGTTGGGTATCAGGGGGAGTTCAAGCCATTGATGGAGTCCACAAGGAGTAGCCAACAAACCCCAGCCCCGCTTACAGCCAGCACAGCATCTACAGTGGTGGGCCAGGTTTGGAACATAAGGCATCAACCAGCAGGGGCAACTAGGCGCAGGACCCACAGAGGCCCCCTCGGCATCACCAGCCAGCTCAGGTGACCAAGTGGGCCAACCAGCAACACCCCAACCCGGCTACTCCAGCAAACCTCCCCACACGTTTGCGGACTACCCTAGCGATAGGCTAGATGCGTCAAAACAAGCAGAAGTCAATACCACGCAGGCACCCCCAAGACCCGGCAACTGGAGCTGTGGGCATGCCCACCCCTGTGTTGGCCCACCAGGGGCAACAGGGGCTGTACAAAGCCCCTGCCCATCGTCCAGCCAGACGGCGGCCCAGCCGGCAGTGACACTCCACCTGAGCACCACACCCCTTGTGACCATCGCACCATTGGTATCAGGCCGGTGTTACCTAGCCTGGCAGGTACCTCTAGTAGCCAACAAGGGCCTATGGAGGTGGGGATTTATCGACATAATCACACTCCTCATGCACAGTAAGGATGGGGCAAACACTAGGCGCAAGGTGGGAAAGAGTACGAGAAGAAAGGCAGGCGGCAGGCGTGGCCAGACAAATCAATAGAGAACTGGTTAGCGGATTTCTTCATTCTGTCAACGGTCATCATGGAGAAGCACCCTGAGCAAGGCCCGGCATTGTTTCAGTATTCTAGGACCATACACAGCTAGGCCATAAAGAGTGGGGGGATTGGATGGTTTTATTACGATAGGGAGTTCAGGAAAAAAGATGGCCATGTGCCCTGACCTAGGCTGGCACCAGAAGGAGGTCCAGTTATGGATGAAAGTCATGGGGAAATTCATCCCCCGCAGAAAGATTTGTACACCAAGGCCCCCCAGGGACAGGCCCCCTTTAAACCCACCCACCAGGCTCCAAAGCGAGCATTTAAGCAGCCTTTCCGGAGGTCCCAAGGGGGGGATGGGCAAACAGGTTTCTTCAAAAAGTTAATCCCTGGTACATGCAGGCTCTTTAATGCAGGTTTTTGCTCCTGGGGAAAAACATGTAAATTTGGTCCAGCTGCTCAAATTGTGCCCCCCCCACCTGGCTTCAACTTGCAGGGGAACCCCAAAAAGCCCACATGACACAGCCAGCAATTAAGCTTAGAGTAGTGAACCTCTAACTTGTTTGCCAGCCCATTGCCACGGCCCCACAGCAGGCCCACAACACCACCTAACCCACATCACTATTGACCAACTGACCACCCCCTCCATCAACCTGGTGGCCCTATGTCACTGGTTGAGGCAGTACCCGAACGCCAAGGAGCAGGGTTTGTTAGCACAGGGGTTTCTGGAGGGTTTCACCATCCCTTACAGTGGGCCTAGGGTAAGCAGAAGCGCCCAAAACCTGAGGTCCGCCCTTGAGCAACCACTGGTGGTGGATGAGAAGCTACACAAGGAGGTGGGCCTTGGGAGGGTGGCAGCCCCATTTCGGCCCTCCCTCTTCCTGACTTTGTAGTGTTGCCACTAGGTGCAGTCCCAAAAAGGAGGCAGGAAAATTTAGATTGATCCACCACCTGTCACTCCCTGAGGGACAGCAAGGCCTGCTTGGTAACATACAAAGCATTTGATGAGACAGTGGACCTTCTGAGGAGGGCGGTACCAGGGGCCATGCTGGCTAAAGTGGACATCGAGTCAGCGTTCCGGCTGCTCCTAGTTCACCCCAGCAGTTTCAACCTCCTGGGCTTCCAGTGGGTGGGGAAATTCTACTTCGACAAATGTATGCCTATGGCTTGCTCTGTTTCATGCTCCTTCTTTGAGGCTCTCAGCACTTTCCTGGAGTGGGCAGTCACCACTGCAGATCCAAAGGGCTGGTCCACCCACTACCTAGATGATTTCTTGTTCATATGCAGGGCGGGCACAACTGGCTGCGGTTCATTCTTGCATGCTTTCCACAAGCTTGCAGGGGAACTGGGTGTGCCTCTTGCACCTGAGAAAACTCCACTTACCCGCCACCAGTTCAGCCAGGTGTTGGTGTGCCGCCTGCACCTGGTGACTACACAACCAAATGTTATTCCACCCATTTCTTTTGGAAAGGTCAGCGACCACGGCCCACAAAGCAGATCTCCCTGCTGACAGCATCATGAAGCTGGGTCGGTGGAAGTCTGACCGCTACAAGCTATACATTAGGCCTTGAGGACTTAAGATGAGCGGGTATATTGGAAGTTGCAACAAGCAGAGGGCTCTCTGCGGCATACGCTTTTGTAAATAAGTTTGCAGTGTCCTGTTTTGTGCACAAGTGTTAATGGGGCAGTTAACGGAAGCTGCCATGGTTGTGGTGACATCACAGATTCGTTGTGGTTTGCAGTGTATATACACAATGTGATGGTGTTTTGTTTACGTTTATTAAAATAAGTTTGACACAGTGCCCCTTTTTGCTTTATTCCTTGCCAGGGGTCAGAGTCTGTCATCAGCCACTCCTTCATCATAAGGGGGGGCACAACGGGCCAAGTCAAGGAACTGGAACCAAGGCTTTCCCAGCACCGTCAAAACATGGATGGGTTTACCAGGCATGTGCTGGGCAAACCTCATGACTAGACTGCACCAGGGGCTAACTAGGGACTCCAGAGGCTCGACATGCTTATAATCCACCTGGGAGGCAATAATTTGACCACACTAGGCAGGTGTCCCCTAGTACAGACCATGAAGGAGGCATTGGTGACATCGCAAAAGCATGGGGTCCTGTGAGATTATTTGATCTGAGATCATCCGGCATAGGTTTTGGAGGGGGGCCTTATCTTGGGCGACTGTTGAGGAATCCTGCAGACAGACCAACAGCACCATCCGGGGATCACAGAACAAAGGGGATGGGGTTTCATAAGGCACAGCCTGATCAATGTGCAAACCAAAGGTTTCTTTGCAGAGGATGGAGTCCACCTGTCAGACGTGGGCATGGGTATATTCCTGTTGGACTTGCAGGAGGTACTGGAGAGAGCAGGTAAAAGGTTGGCAAGCCAGCATTGGGGGAGCCCCAGGGGTGATGGCAGCTGCCTCTGTGGGCTTGGCGGAGTTACAGGGCAATCCAAGGGTTTCTGGTGCAGAATGCAACCAAAGAGAGAGCACCGAGGGTGTGCTCCTGACCAACTACCTCCGAGTCCCGACGGCAGGACCCTGAGGAAAAAAGCAACGGTGCCCCTTTAGTCCCACGGGGAGTTGTAAACCTGAGCAACTGGGGTCTTGCCCGGTACCGCTCCGCCTCCTGGTGTGAGGTCAGTATTAGGGGGTCACAAGTTGAGGTCCCCCAAAAGTTACAGCACCCGTTGGTATGTAGTCCAGGTGCTATTTGGCCAATCAGGTGGGTAGTCAGTATAGGTTGCTCATCCACTGGCTGTCCAATAAACCTGCAGCAAGTTTCCTCCAACAAAAACTCGGTGTCCTGGTCTTATGTTTGGGTCGCTCATTTCATGTGTCACTTGCATGCCTGGGTGGTGGAAGGGGTATGGGGTATCGGCGCTATGAGCTGTGATGAAGCTGGGTTGCTGTAGAATTGAACAGCAGATCCCATCTTCCTATCTCACTATAATTATAGTGTCCCCTGTCCCCATGTACCTGGGAGTTGCAGCAGACCTTCAAAACTGATCACCAATAACATTTACAAAGGCCTTAGGGGTCATTATAGAAACGTTAAATGTGCAGAGAATACACACATGTCTACACAGATACAGATAGACACAAGAGAATAACTTGTTACAAGTTGCATTAGGGGGTATCGTTGCTGAGCCACAGTGAGAAAACAGTTTCAAATGTTGTAAAGCCAACTATCCTGGAGACAAGAACACTTCCTGTATACTGGAAGTACCACAGGCAATGTGTCTCACAAAACTCCGTACCTGTGATGTGTGCAGGCACACCAGCCATTTTCGAATGTTTTTTCATGAAGCCAAAGAAACAGCGTTCCAAGAGTGCTAGCTGCTCTCGGCTTGCACACATGGCGGCCATCTTGCATTGCTAGCCCCTGGTACCTTGTTATCCTCCCCACACACCTGGCTCCATCAGACACACACACAATAGTTCAGCTGCTTTATATTCTTTTCTCATTCACCCTTTTTGAGAGTTGTATCGACTAAATTGACCCTTATTTTTCTTGCTCTTGGTGAAGTCCCAAAAGAGTGCCAGAATGCATTAAAAACTTTAAAAATGTCCCTAGAGGAGAAGCACCAAAAGTCAAAATGTAGTTTTGTCTGAGGCTCTGAAATTTCTTTCACCAGAATAGGTCAGAGGCCCTCCGAGGGTAACCAGGACTGCCATTTAGTCTTCAAGGGAGTCTCAGATTTTAAACACATTCATTTTTTGACATCTCATAGCACTAGGAACAAGCATTGGCATAGCCAATAGGTCTCGCTTTTGGGACCTTATAAGTATTTAGTTATGGAACACAATATCCTTGGTGCAACAACATTAACTGTTGCATGGTTAAACACTTATAAGGTCCCAAAGGCGAGACCTATTGGCTATGCCAATGCTTGTTTAAACTAATGGCACATTCACAGTGCTTTCTGCCACAGGCTTAGACCTCTTAGCACTATAAATACACATCACTACTTTTCTAGTGCACCGACCAGGATTCGAATCAGTGACCGTCCTGTTACACCCACAGGAATCTGAAGTAATCGCATTAACCAACCAAGCTTTCATACCCAAAAATGCATTTCCCCACAGTGAAATTTAAGTTGCATTTATTTTTCATTTAAGGTGTGTGCATTATATTATAGTAGGTGACAGGCCACCAAAAATAGTTAATATTTGGTTCTTTTTAGCCATGTCTCTCACCCCCCCCCCACTCACTGACCCCCGCCCTATCTGTACTCAGGATCACAGTGACCATACTTTTCATTATGCACTTCCGCCGCTATTTAACCTCGATACAAAAATGTAAATACAATTCTGCAAACATAATTGTAAGCTGACTGGCCACCAGTCCAATCGTACAGTAAGAAGGAACCTCAGGAATTGCAAGATTTTCTCGTGGCTGGATCCAAGCTGGGCGCTTTGTAAAATGTCAAAAGTTTACTTGCTGAACTGTAATCAAGATCAGTAAGCCATAGTAGGAGAATTAATTAGTTGCACACTTTAAAGGTGTGCTAAGAAAAGGTCATTAAATTAGCTACTGAGTAGAAATCTGATTTGATTTTAACGGTCCTTTCTTAACTCAGGTGCACAAAACCCATTTGCAAATACAAAATTCCATTTCTGGTTCACTGAATAATAATGGAGGGATTTAACATTTTAAATAGGATCCACACACCGGAAAATACAACTAACAGGTAGAACTATCAAAGTGCTTAATTTGAGCTGGTGGCTTCTGGTGCTCGGCCCGACATTTAATTCTCAATACCGGCACTTATGACTGTATGCCACATGGTGGCACTGTTTTTCTAGCTTAGAGATGAGCATTACAGCAGCTGCCTATTACTTCAATATGCACTAAAAAAACTAATACCTGTCTCCCAAGCCATTCTTATAGCTTTGGGGGCCTGGAATAATCTGAACTGTCACACTTGTGGGACTATGATGGTTAGTAGTTGTGTAGTTACTGTCACTGGCCGCGCTCGCCTGGGCAATAGGTGGTGCAAGCTGTAGTGGCCTTCTGACCAGGGCCCTGGCATTTATTTTGTTACAAATTAAGCAGTGAACTATCATTATAGCAACTCTAGTAATATAGGCAGGCTTTGATCATTTCTATTAAGAGTCCACCTGTAAAACTTTGTCAACATCCATTAACTAATAACTAAGCGGAGATTTACCAACAATTTGCAGGTAGTTTGCACCCTAGAAGGTTACAAAACGTACAGCTTTCAACATTTTTCACTGTATCAATTGAGAAGGAAAATGCAGAAAATTATAGTGGTTCAGAGGAAATTATTTCTCCATGGTGAGAAAATTCTCTGCATTGCTGCCTGTGGTCAAATCAATAAGCTGAAATATATAGAGCGTGGTATGAAAAATTAAGAAATCAATTCTGACATTTGGATAACATATCCCTTCGACTTCATCTTTAATGGAAAAGTTTGGCCAGACAAGTATTTTTTTTTTTTAAATCCACATCACTAGCAGTGATTCCCGTTCAGTGGTTTCTAGAAATTACACAGGTAATATTCCTTTACTATCTGATCACGTCCATACATCACTGGCACCCCAAAGCTTACAATGGCCGCCAATGTTTCAGTTTAAGGACTTATGGCCTATAATGCATCCCATACAGTGATTGGTGCAACTGCATTCTGCACATACATTGCTGTTCAGGTCCTGGGATATAAAATTTTCCAAATGGAGAAGGCACTGCGTTGCTCTTTCTGTTTGGCACTTCAGGACTTGTCAGTGAACGTAGCAGGTAAGAAGTGTTTTAAATATAACAAAGAGACAATGCACTCTGAGGAAGGGGCGGGCAAATTTGCATTTTTCATTACCCTTGTTTGATACGTATATATATTTTGCAAAAATAATGTGTATTACAAAAAATGCGCTTGGCCTGTACCTTCCGTGAAAAATGAATGCAAGGGCATACCTTGTGAAAAAATAATAGATAGTAAGTGACAAGATCTGGCGGAAAGCTTGCTCGAACAGAAAATGTGAAGTAGCCATATGATATCACATATCAGTCAAACAGTTCCGACAAGACATTTTCTACTTAAACTAGTCTCCAGCAGAAGAAAAATTACAAAAGAAAGTGTAAAAAAAATGATAAATAAGTACGCTAAATAGAGATTAGATTGTGCAATACAAATTTAACCCTGGTCTCCAGCAAAATAAACACAAAAAAACATGGTCTGGCTCGAGTGTGATGGCTTTTCCTACATCTCTGTATTTATGAGCACAACATTCAGAGTAAATCAGTGTCACCCTCTTCCACAAGATCCGCCGGCGGAGCGGATTAACACAGAGGCCGCACACATACCAGGCGAGGCGAGCGGAGTCCAAACGAGCAGTCTTTGGGCTGAGAAAGGCACAGCAGGCCCCCTCGGGGGTCTGTCACATCCTTGGATCCTCTCGTCCTCTCAATACCAGGTTGGCTCCAGCAGGGTATGGAATGTCATTCCAGATCTGGTCGCACTTTTCGGGCATTCAAAGTTCAACTTTCAGAGGCTGCCGCCATTACCCCATCGATCTTTAAAAAACTCTTCTGCAATAACATCACAAACATATGATTTTCTGATCAGCCCACTACAAATGTTGTTGACCACAGGGGCGGAGGTGGGTTTAACAGCAGGAATCTGGCCATAAGGGCAGTCATTGCCTCCCGTTGCATTTTTCATCAGAAATTCATCGCCGAGACTCGAACAACTGGCACCGGTGCCTGGATTAAGGCCAAGCATCGATGGGTTTCGGAATTAAAACCAGACACAACAAGCCCGCGAGTGGTGCGCGCGCACCACAGAGGAGCGGGGGCGAGCGAGCGCGGCAGCCTGCTCAGCTGACGAGACGCTCAGCTGACCAGACGCTCGTGCGTCGTGGCTGGCCTTTGGATGTGTACGCGCGGCAGACATGTGTTTCCACTTATCGCGCCCGCGTCTGGGCACGATAATTGGAAACACATGTTTGCCGCGCGTACCCATCCCAAAAAGGCCAGCCACGACGCACGAGCGTTTTTGGGACTGCTTTTAAACCCGCTTACATTAAGTCTTCGCCTCTAAGCAGCGCTTGCGCGCTACTCGAGGCTCGACCTAAAAACTGCATGCGGGCGGTGGCTGCATGGATGGTTGAGAACTACTTAAGACTCAATGGGGACAAAACGGAGGTCCTAATCTTTGGAGACAAGAGGGAGATCTGGTCGGAGGCCTGGTGGCCTGACTCCCTTGGACCCTGCCCCCGCCCCTCCCTTAGTGCCAAGAATTTAGGCATTATTGTGGACTCCTCTCTTTCCCTGGGTTCTCAAATAAATAGAACTGTCTCTACCTGTTTTGGGATGATACGGACTCTCAGGAAGATCTTCCGTTTTCTCTCCCTGCCTGCACGGAAACAGGCTGTGGTGGCCCTCGTGGCTTCGAGTCTGGACTATTGTAATGCCCTTTACCTGGGAATAAATAAAGGACTTCTTCATCGACTGCAATTGGTGCAGAATGCTGCTGCTAGACTGGTGATCGGCCTCCCCAAATTTCATTCAGTCTCAGCTACCATCAGAAGGCTGCATTGGCTTCCATTGGGGAGGAGAATTGTGTTCAAGGCTCTGTGCCTGGTCCACAAGGCTGTCCACAATAAGGGGTCAGAAGGTATCAACAAGATGTTTCAAAGATATCTTCCTGGCAAGGACCTGAGATCCGCAAGCAAGAACCGAGTAACTGTTCCCATGGTGAGGAAGGCTAGATGGGGGGGGAGGGCTTTCTCGCTGTTGGGGGCCAACTTGTGGAATTCCCTTCCTTCCCCAATTTCCACTCTGGAAACCCATTCCTTATTTCATAAGTCCTTGAAGACCTGGCTTTTCACCTGTCCTAACCTCTGAGCTTTCTATTCTACAGTCATCTCTCTTTTTGATTGCTTTCCGCAGCGCCTTGATGCCCCTGGGCTAAGTTCGCGCTTTATAAAACTAATATTCATTCATTCATTCATAGAGGTATAATGGAAAGTTTTAAGAAAAGTGACGTAATGTGGGTTGAATCCCATCTTTTTGTATGATGCGCAGGGACAGTGAGACCAGACTTCTGCTAGCTTTCGGAGGAGAAGGAGCATCTTAGAGCGAGCTCCATAGCCTTAAGCTAAACGACCCATTTGACGTGAGTACTTCTTAAGAAGTCACACGTGCTGACACCATTGGGGAATGATAGAAGAGAGACAGGAAGGGCCCTCATATTGAGCAGTGTAGGGAAAGATTTTGATTTCTTTCAATGAGTCGAGAGGTGAATATTGCATCTATTTTGTGTTGCATTGTGATTTTGGAATTTATAATCATCTGTCTTTTGGGCCGCATTACTTATATTCGTGAAAATCGGCTCTGTATTAATTTTTCTGTACCTCTATACTTTGCTATTGAGATGTATTTACATCCAATTGTTTTTGGCCTTATAGTAAATATTCAAACTGCACTTTGGAGTCAGTGATCTTTTCAGGCATGACGACTTTGTTAATATCTGTTTGAGTTGTTTTCCTCCCCTCAACCACTTTAGATAAATAAAAGATCGATCGCTTACGCTATACTTAGTAGGGAATGTAGGTGTGCAAGTTAGCGTAATCAAATGGTAGCAGAGGATGGTTTACCTTTAAAGTGGTTTACCTCTAAGGTGAGGGGAGTAATCAGGAGTAGGGTTGAAGGTTGAAGAGCCCTGAAGTGGAGCGGAAGACGGAGGAGACCGGAGACTGGCGGACGTTGATGGTGCGGCGGAAACAGTGGTGGCGTGAGTATGAAAGGAATTGTGTTAGATTGCGGTGATGAGTAAGTGGGTGATGTCTTGCGGAGTTGGGATGTATTTTGAGTGAATGTGGTTTTTGGTTTACTGGTCCGGACACGTGCGGAGCAGGAAGTTTTGGTGAGCGGACTCAAGAGAAGTCCAAGATCCCGGGATAGTTTTGTATTGTAATTGTCTGATCAAATGTGGGTGTTGTGAAGCGAAATCAATGATACACTTGTGTTAGGGAACTTTGTGTGAATGAGGAATAGGTCGCGGTAGAAAGCCTCAGGTACCGGGGGTGGACTATGGCGATTGAGTGACCAACGCAGGTCGGGGGTCACAACAGCTGAATGTTCTTGTGAGAGTGTTCTATCGATCTTCAGTGACAGACAATTACTTGTTTATGTGACTGTAAGTTATTGTAATTGTGTAGGAACAGTTACTTGGTTTAATAACTTTTGGTTATACAGTTACTTGTGGTACGAATGTGTGTAATTGGGTTTGCGGTGAAATTGTAAAGGCGGGTGAGCCGCTGCAAGGAGTGAGAAGTGACGTCAGGGTGCGCTGTGATAGGTTGGTTGGTGTAACGCCGCGCTGGGATTGGTGGAAGTGCGTTTTGTAGTGGAACAGCGTAATTTGGGCTTGCAATTGATCGATTTAATAATGAGATGCTTTAGGGTATTGCGAGATTTGTGTAGAGGTGACATAGGGGTAGTGACTCGGGTAGGAGAAGAAGCTCCGCCAGAGGACACACCGGCACATTACATGGCAACGAATGTAGGACTTCATACTATAGTGTGGCTTCAGAATTGGCATAAAATTATGGAGAAAGAGGGTGAATTGGCTTTCCCTCGTTATGGGTCTTTTCGTATGGAGGTGCTGACCCAGCTGAGGGGGGTGATGAATGCACTGAAACCTCCCCCTAGACCCACACAATTTGAGGCATTAGATGCATGGATGAGAGCTGCTCTAGCAAAAAGGAGAGAGGCTTCACAAGGAAGGATGAGAAAAGCAATGAAGGCATATCATGATGCTAGATGGGATGCTCAGTTGAAAAAATGGAGAGTAGACACCATAGAGGGAGAATGCTTGTACCCATTTCTTACGTTAGCAGAGGGGGCTGAAGGGAAAAAGACGACAGAGGAGGACAGTGATACAGATGACAGCTTCCTCGACAGATTGCTAGCGGAACGTCCTCCACCGTGCGACTCTAGATCAGAGACAGAGAGGTTGCGCCCATCAGAAGAGCTTGTAGGTGTGGGACAACCGGGTTCAGAGGAACAATCAGCAGGAGTAAGAGGCAAAATTACAATGGTACTCATTCCGGGAGGGTCTGGAGGAAGGAGGTATTCAAACTCTGAGCCAGTACAACCTGTAGGAAACATGCAGTTACCAGATGCTTTGTCGGTACCAGTTACAATAGGGCCGGTAGTGCCGATATATACTCCTAGAGAAAGAACAGATAACAGTCAACAGCAAATAAGTGAAGGGGAAGAGACAATATCTGGAGGTAGCCGTGTAATGAGTGGGACAGGTTTAAGTGGAATCTGGTACTCCACTGCCAGCTACAGCTGATCCATCAAGAATGGATAGTGGGGCAGAACGAGGACCGACAGGAGCTCTAGCGAATTCTAGGTCTGATCTTCGGATGTGGGTTCAACCAGTGAGAGAGTCAATGATGCCGAGGGAAGAGACAAGCAAGAGACAAGAAGCGCCTGGAGTACTGTTTGGGCCACAGGTTATTTGTGCAGGTGACCATTGGAGAAGTCGAAGCTGGGAAAGAGATAGACGCACGCTTCGCAGATAGAAGAGGATGCAGTACCTAGCAGAACCCAAAGTTGTGACAGGGAAGATACACGAAACGAGGAAATTCAGAAAGTGTTAAAAAGCGCAATAAAGGCGCCAATGTTAGATGTGGTACGATTAAAGGCAGAACTAGACGAGGTGATTGAAGGTAATCTACCCCTGATCAAAATAGATATGTATGACTCGAGCAAACTATTGTTCGTAGCAAAGGACATGACAAGAAAGGCCAAACGAGCTTATGATGCATTGTTGCTTTTGGCACAAAGGTATGAGGTTGATTTGTCAAAGACAAAGTTGACACAGGGTTCTTGCAGATTAAATTATACAGATAAGGATTTGGAAGAGAAGCGAACGAGTGGATTAAAAGCACAAATTAGAGAACTAGTGATAGGGATACGGACATGGAAAGAATTAGATAAATGGAAAGAAAGATGGGCTAAAAAGAAAAGCTTCCAGACTGGAATAGGAAATACTCCGCCTCCGGGTGGAGGGACGGGAGCTACAGGAAATTTCCCCCTCAGGGAGGTACAGAATGGAGGGTATGTACATGTGACATGGAGCAGGGGTGATTTAGCAGCATTTACGAATGATTTTCCTCGATTGAGGGAAAAACCTGCTGAGTGGTACAAGCAAATAGATAGGTTTGTAAAGATTTCGAAGGTATTGTGGATTGATTTGAACACCTTGTTTGATATAGTAGTGCCGGCAGATTTGTGGGCAGCATGTAAGATTGCCATTGAGTGGCCTACTGCAGAGCCGCCTAGAGATTCATTGACTCATGGTCCTTCACCTGATGTAATGAGAAAATACGAGCAAGTGATTACATGGTTGCAATCGAAGGTAGCTCCTCATACTGTTGATTGGTTGAAGATTGATCGCACCACTCAAGACTCTAAGGAATCAGTACATGATTATTACGAAAGATTGTTGTTAGCTTTTAAGCAACATAGTGGATTGGATACAATTGAACAGAAAGATATGGGACAGTTTGTCTCGAAGTTTGTGTTGGGACTGAAATCTGATATTAGTTTGATGATACAGCAGCACTTGATATGTTGTTAGAATAAGTCGGTGGACGAGATTCTGCGTTATGCTAAATATAGCAGTGATCAAGTGGAGTCGACACAGAAGAAATTGAAGGACAAGTTGATGTTGGTGCAGTTGAGAAATGCTGATATGACGCAAGGGTTTGGAGGAGGTCAAGGTAGAGGTAGAGGAGGTGGAAGAGGAATGGGACAACAGATGGTGACCCAACCTGGTCAGGGTAGAGGAAGAGGAATGGATCCAGGTACAAGTGAATGGGTGGCTCAACAGAAAAGGGTCACTGCCTGCCATTATTGTCACAAAATCGGGCATTGGAAGCGCGAGTGTAGATCGAATCCAGCCAATCAGATACAGATGGAAGGTGAGGGACAGCTGTCCGAGACTGTCAATACTGTGACAAGACCCAGGTCTATGTATGGAGGAGGATATGAGCCGCAAGTGCAAGAACCTCAACCTCCTAGGATACCCATGCATAATCAGTTATACCATCAGATGCCTTATTTTGAAATACAAGACCGATTTGATAAAAATCAAGATTTACAGGAGTGCCAGAGGGGGGTGCACGAGGAATGCACCTTAGATGCAATCTTAGAAGTAGATCAGAGTGGGCCGTTTGTGGATGCAGATGTGAATGGATATCCTGTTACCTTCTTATTAGACACTGGAGCTGCTCGCTCCACAGTGAGAACTGAAGTAGTCCCAAACCTAACGCTTTCGGGACAATCGATTCAAGTAGTGGGGGTTAGTAATCAGAAAATGACTAATCCATTGACAAACGAATTACCCGTGAGAATAGGACCATTTCGGGATAAACATCAATTTGTAGTGTGCAATTCAAGTCCGGTCTGTCATTTGGGACGAGACCTTTTGTGCAAGCTCAATTGTACTATATCGTGCACGCCGAGGGGTGTGGAATTGCAAACATGTGATGACGATGCTGATTTTAAAATGGCTAACATGAGTCTGTGTGCAGAAATGTTTGTGGTGCTCACAATAGCAGAATTGCCACATGACTTGAGAGACTCAGTTGATCCGAAAGTGTGGGATTTTACGGGCGAGGATGTAGGTCTGATGAGAGGGGTTGAGCCAGTTAAGATACAGGTCAAACCCAATGCTGAATTCCCACGAACGCCACAATATAAGTTGACTCCAGAAACTGTGGCCGGCATAAGACCTGTGATTGAGACTATGATTGCCCAAGGTATTCTAAAGGAGATAAGAGGAAGTCCCTGCAACTCACCTATCATGGGACTGCAGAAGCCAAGTGGCAAGTACAGAATAGTGCAAGATCTGCGTCTGGTTAATGAAATTGTGATCCCATGTTGTCCTGTGGTACCGAATCCAGCTGTTATTCTATTCCAGATACCATGCAAAGCAGAATGGTTTACAGTGATAGATTTGTGTCATGCATTTTTCTCCATACCACTGCATGAAGAAAGTCAGTTTTTATTTGCGTTTAGGATGGATGATCGTGTATTAACATGGAAAAGAATCCCTCAGGGGTATACAGAAAGCCCCTCCATTTTTAGTCAATGTCTGAAAAAGACTCTTGAAGGACTGGTGATGGCCCACAACTCAGTCTTAGTGCAATATATAGACGACCTTTTGGTCGCCTCAGAGACTGAGGATGCTTGCAGGATTGACACTGTGGCGTTGCTGAATCATTTGGCAGAGAATGGACACAAAGTGTCCCCAAACAAATTGCAGTATTGTTTGTCTGAAGTTCAGTACCTAGGTCACCGGATTGAGAAAAGAAAACGAAGGGTGTCACCAGATCGCATAGAGACGATTCTGCAAATGGGAACTCCGAAAACACAAAAAGAAGTCCGCATGTTTTTGGGAATGGTCGGCTATTGTCGACAGTGGATCCCAAATTTTTCCTTGCAAGCAAAGCCTCTGTTGAAACTGACTCGAAAGGATGTTAGTGATCCGGTACCATGGGATGACGAGTGCTTGAAAGCCTTCCGTGAGCTGAAGGAAAGTATCTGTCGTGCTCCAGCTCTCGGAATGCCGGATTATAACAAAGCGTTTTTGCTCTTCTGCTGTGAAAAGGAGGGATGTGCGTTAGCAGTCCTAGTGCAGACACATGGGGGTGCCCCTAGACCAGTAGCTTACTTCTCAGCTACATTAGATCCTGTAGCTTCTGCGTTGCCCGGATGTCTGAAATCCGTTGCTGCAACCGGTGTCAGCATTGAAAGATGTGAAAGAATAGTGATGGGTTATCCGCTCATTGTTTATGTGCCCCATTCAGTAGAATTATTGATGACTCGAACGAAAACACAGTATCTGACCAACAACAGACTTACCAAGTATGAGCAGGTTATCTTGGCCGCTGATAATGTTACCCTGAGACGTTGTACCACTCTGAACCCTGCTACATTGTTACCTATTCCACAGGAGGAAGGAGATGAGGATTGTGAAGAGCATGACTGCCTAGATGTTACTGACCTATCTACCAAGCCCAGACCTGACATTGTCGATGAACCGTTGCCCCAATCTGATTTGATCCTTTTTGTTGATGGTTCATGCATAAGAGACAATGAAGGGTATTTGAGAGCAGCATTTGCTGTATGCACCATCATGGGGGTAGTGGAAGCTGCCTGTTTAAATAGAGTATTCTCTGCTCAGGTGGCCGAAATTGTCGCTTTGACACGTGCCTGTATCATTGCAGCTGACATTCAAGTGACTGTGTATACAGACAGTCAGTACGGATTTGGTGTAGTTCATGATTTTGGGCAGTTATGGTCACAGAGGGGGTTTCAAACGTCCTCAGGGTCACCTATACGTAACGGCGAGTATGTGCACCAACTATTGGAAGCTTTGCAAAAACCCAAAGAGATAGCAGTCGTTAAATGTGCAGCTCATGGAAAGGGAGAAGACCTTGTCACTAAGGGCAACAATTTCGCAGATGAAGTAGCACGATTTTGCGCTGAACATGCTTGTATTTTTAATGGAGAATATATAGGCGAGAGCACAGAAGAGACCGAGCTCAGCATGATGTTAGCTATAGCCGATACTTGGGATGAGGTGAAGCGGTTGCAGGATGAAGTCTCAGAGGAAGAAGCTGCTTCATGGGTCAGAGCGGGTTGCACAAAAAGAGATGATGGCATTTGGGTGTCCACAGATGAGAGAGCAGTATTACCTAATTGTCTACTGAGCCCAATGGCAAGGCAAATCCATGGAGCAGTTCATCTGGGAAGAGATGCTATGGTGCGAGTGTTTAGACAGACGTGGTTTAATCCACGCTTTCGTGTGTGGGCTGAAACGGTATGTCACAGGTGTGTTACTTGTCAACAAATGAATGTTGGAAAGAGAACTGTGGTTGGGATGGGTCACATTGGAAGATCTGGAGGTCCCTTCAATAGGATACAGTTAGACTTCATTGAGATGCCGAGGTGCAATAGGTTGAGATATGTTTTGGTGGTGGTGTGTATCTTTTCGCGGTGGGTGGAAGCATATCCAACTAGACGATGTGACAGTCACACAGTAGCCAAATTGTTATTAAGAGAATTGATCCCGAGATACGGATTTCCGACCTCAGTGGAGACAGATAGAGGAACTCATTTCCATAGTGAAATCATGAAGTTGTTGTGCTCTGCTTTAAATATTGATCAAAGACTGCATTGTAGCTACAGGCCAGAGGCTTCAGGTCTTGTAGAGCAGGTTAATGGCACCATCAAGTCAAGAGTGGCAAAGGTGTGTTCGTCAACTGCATTGAAATGGCCAGATGCGTTGCCCCTGGTGCTTATGAGTCTGCGTAGCACTCCTGATAGGAGAACAGGGCTTTCTCTCCACGACATTTTGACCGGAAGAGCTATGCGTTTGCCTATGGTGCCGGCTACAGCATTGATAAACATCACTGATGATTTAGTGTTGGACTATTGTAAGGGACTGGCTGATGTGGTTACTTCTGTATCCCACTAGGTCGAGGCTGCGACTGCATCCACCTCGAGAGACCTGCTGGATGATCTTAATCCAGGTGATTGGGTGCTTGTTCAGCTTGTCCAGCGAGATCATGAACACCATCCACTCCGGTTCACCGCTAGACCCGTGCCCTCACCACATCTTCAACAAAGCCAGTACAGCCATCGCGCCCCATCTCCGGAAAATAATCAACATCTCCTTCGAGACAGCAACCTTCCCGGAAAGCTGGAAGCACGCCGAGATCACCGCCTTACTCAAGAAACCCAAGGCAGACCCCAAGGACCTCAAGAACTTCCGACCCATCTCTCTGCTCCCGTTCCCCGCGAAGGTCACCGAAAAAATCGTCAACAAACAACTGACCCGCTACCTCGAGGAGAACAACATCCTGGACCCTTCCCAGTCCGGCTTCCGCAGCAACCACAGCACCGAAACCGCCCTCATCGCCGCCACCGATGACATCAGGACCCTGCTAGACAACGGAGAAACAGCAGCCCTCATCCTCCTGGACCTATCAGCCGCCTTCGACACGGTCTGCCACCACACACTACGAACACGCCTTCACGACGCCGGGATCCAAGAGAAGGCCCTGGACTGGACCACATCCTTCCTTTCCGGCAGAACACAAAGCGTCCGCCTCGCCCCCTTCCGATCCAAGGCCACCAAGATCATCTGCGGCGTACCCCAAGGCTCCTCCCTCAGCCCAACGCTGTTCCAACATCTACATGGCACCCCTCGCCCACGTCGCCCGACAGCACAACCTCAACATCATCTCCTACGCCGACGACACCCAGCTGATCCTCTCCCTCACCAAAGACCCTCACACCGCCAAAGCCCACCTCCACGAAGGAATGAAGGCCGTCGCCGAATGGATGAGGACCAGCCGCCTGAAGCTGAACTCGGACAAGACGGAGGTCCTCATCCTTGGTTCCAACCCTTCAGCCTGGGACGACTCCTGGTGGCCAACATCACTGGGAACAGCCCCGCCACCCACCGACCACGTACGCAACCTAGGGGTCATCCTCGACCCCACCCTCTCCATGACTAAGCAGGTCAACGCCGTTTCCTCATCCTGCTTCAACATCCTCCGAATGCTCCGCAGGATCTTCAAGTGGATCCCCACCGAAACAAGAAAAACAGTCACCCAGGCCCTCGTCACCAGCAGGCTGGACTACGGAAACGCCCTCTACGCAGGAACGACGGCTAAGCTCCTGAGACGGCTGCAACGCATCCAGAACGCCTCTGCACGTCTTATCCTCGACATCCCCCGACGCAGCCACATCACACCCCACCTGAGAGACCTGCACTGGCTCCCTGTCAACAAGAGGATAACCTTCAAGCTCCTCACCCACGCACACAAAGCACTCCACAACTCCGGACCAGCCTACCTCAACAGACGACTCAGCTTCTACACCCCCACCCGCCAGCTCCGCTCGACCAGCCTCGCCCTCGCCACAGTCCCCCGCATCCGGAAAACGACCGCCGGCGGCAGATCCTTCTCCCACCCTCCCCACCAACCTCCGACAGACCCAAGACCTACTGGCCTTCAGAAGACTCCTCAAGACCTGGCTCTTCGATCAGTAGCAGCACCACCCCCCTCTTCCCCCAGCGCCTTGAGACCCTCGCGGGTATGTAGTGCGCTTTATAAGTGACATGATTGATTGATTGTTCGCAAGCACGTGAGGAAGAGTTGTCTGGATGTTCAATGGCGAGGACCATATCAGGTGATATTGGTCACAAGTACCGCTGTGAAGTGTGGAGGATTGCCGAATTTTATCCACGCTTCCCACACTCGCCGAGTTCAAGTGCCTGCGGAGGAAGAGAGCCCCTTGGTTCCGAGAAGCGTGTGTGGACCTGACACAGACAACGACGAAGGCACAGACCCAGCTGTAAGAGTTTCGGATGAAACAGAACAGCAAAGGGAGCAAGAGAGACGAGAGCTGAATGCTCCTGAACTGAGTCCAGATCCTGAAATAGAGGATATTGCAGAAGTGAACTGTGCACCAGATCAAGGTGAACTGTCTATTGCAGAAAGATCAGATCAAGAGGAAGAGAGGAGAACAGATGCCAGAGCAGAAAAGTGGCCAACAAGAAAAGAAAGGCTGAATATACGGCTTGCATCTGAGAAGGATCTCACTCCGATTCCTGAAACATCTGAATCAGATCAAAGTGACGTTGAAGAAAGACCGGAGGGTCTGAGACGTTCCAGAAGAGAAAGAATAGCGTTTCGAAGATACGCATCTCCTGAGTGGACATACCTGGCTGCAGATGCAGAGCCCAGCGAAGTCCGGGAGGTTGGGACCTGGTACGGTGAGCTACGGAGAGAACACCCTCTCGATTGAAATACGGTTGCTGGTCCCAGGTGTAGAAGCGTTTGGAACACTAATTCTGCAAGTTCCGAATCCTCCAAGACTGAGTGGATTGTGTTACCTTGTCCTCAATGAGGTTGTTTTCCCTTCATTTGGCCGACGGCTCACCGCCCAAGAATTAGGAGAAGTTCGTGCAGAGATTCTGCAACTTGTTCTCGAAATACTTGGATCAAATATCATTAACGATGAAGTCTGAATTGTAATCAAAGAAAGCATTAGGTCTTAGAAAGAAGATAACCTAGACCCCAGTTTAAGAAGATTTAAAATTAGGGACTTTCTTATAGATGATGGAGTGAGGAATAGGGCTGTCTACATCTCTTCAATAGGTTTAGTATCAATCGAAGGAACTTTGACATTAATTGCATGGGAGGAGAGAAGTAAGAAAGACATTGTTAAAACAAAGAAAACAGAAAGAGACTGTGTTTCCCTTTTGTGCTTTGGAACGGATCAGTAGAAATCATGGTGTCCGAAAAATCAACACGCAAACAGAAGTGTATCATTGGCACCCTCATTGTAGTGGTGCTCATTGTTATAACTGTGGTGATTGTTGTATCTCTAGTTGGATCTCAGAATGTCGAACAGAACAGGGCACAGACAACACTCACTACACCAAGCTCTGAGATAGATGAGGACGCATTCGCACGAGACCTAGAAATGATTAAGGAAACCAGTCGTAGATTGCATGTTGATTTGTCAAAGGGTGAGTTCACTTTGTATGCGTATGCTCGATTATTGTATGAGTATGTGGATACCATGGAAGCGAAGGATTGCTATGTGTGTATGCAATTACCAGCCTCAGTAGAAGAAGGCATTCGATATCATCATTTGCCTGTGACCTATGGTATTACATGTAGTGTGTTATTGAGCATGTTTTATAGTAAGGCACACTTCGAGTACTATTTCTCTAATTATGATGTGGTACTCTCGGAAGTCCCAGTTCTGAAATACATGAATAAATATGATTATTATAAGGAAGTAGAGCGAATGTCAAGGTATTTTGTGCCTACCATTACATTAGATACGTCCTATGCCCATAGACACAATTTAACGTGTATGTTAACTGACATTGAAAAGAAATTTATAGATCAGATAGAAGATCGGCATAGACAGACTCTATTTAGACCAGATCCAAAGCACAAAGTTACCCCATGGACCAAAGAAGAATTAGATCATAAAGCAAAGGGGAGTTTTGGACCCATAGCATTAGATTTCCAGCAGAAAGGGAAGTTGTGCATTAGACACCCGACCACATCCTATGATAAGATATTTGTGGGTGAGAGTGATTGCGAGCATGTCTTTTTGATCGAAGAATCAATCAGAAAAGCACTATTGGACAAAATAACAGTAGTGCCCAATGTGTATTTTGTGTGTGGAAAGAATGCCTATGTGAAGTTGCCCAAAAATTGGTATGGCACTTGTTATTTGGCTGTGGTATTTCCCAAGATTTTTCATGTGGATGATTTATGGCCCCTAGAAAGAAGGAGACCTCAAAGAGGGAAACGTGGTGCGAGTGCAGGAGAAGTGATTGGAGACATATTTGGAGCTATGCTACCGAGTATGGGTGTGATTCTGAATGATCTGAAAATCAGAAAGCTGGCAACATTAGTGGATAAACTCTCCATAAATACAGCTCAGATTCTACTACTTGTAGATGGGGAGATGGTTTGGATAAGGGCTATGGTTCTGCAAAACCGTCTTGCCCTAGATGTGTTGCTAGCAAAAGCTGGAGGAGTCTGTAAATTATTGAGAGTTCAACAGTGCTGCACTTATATTCCTGACAACAGTCGGGATATAAGGAAATATATCAATAATATTTCAGATATACATCAAGAGTTACGTGAGATGGCTGCTGAAGGACTCTGGGAACAAGTGGGGAAAGGATTTGGCAAGATAGGCAGTTGGGTTTGGAAGTTTGGGACAAGGAATAATGGGATATATTTTGAAGCCTATTATAATAGCTGTCATTTGTATAATTGTCCTACTAGGAGCCATCAAGGCTTACAAATGGCAAAGGGCACGACATCAGGAGATTGTTTTGAAAAAGAGAGAGCAACAACTTGAACGACTGCAGGACAGTCATTACCAGCACCTGAAGGGGTTAGAACGATTCAGACAGGGACGGCAAGCTACAGCTTCTGTTTAGGTCGGTCTCTTCTACAAGGAGAAAATTAAAGAAGAATAGAAAGTTGGTGTTATGACACTAGTCATAAGAGGGGGGAACTGATAGAGCGCTGATTTCACTCTATTTTGTATGAGTGCACTATACTCATGGTTTAAACGCACTCTCATGTATTCGTATTGTTTGCAGTGTTTTTGTTTATTAAGAACCAATTAGTTGAATCATTTAATGTTGAACTAGTGAACGCATTAAGTAGAATTTTATATGTATTATGATTCCTTCATGCATAATGTGCAGGACGATATTATTTTTATATATCGTAATTGTGATTAGTTTAAGTTGTCCGAAATATAGGCCCAAAGTTAGTGTTTCGATTCTCCTTGCTCTCGAGAAATAAATAATTAACTGATTGTTGTGTTCGAAGTTAGAATGTTCTCATCCTGCTGCAGGTGCAAGAATACACATCGTTATTTTCAGAGTTAAGGAGAGATCCGAAATGCCTTTGAAGATGGCTGGGAAGCGAGAAGGGAGGATGCCTTGCGTATCTGGTCTGTCTGGAAGCCAAGGCCACTGGAAGAAGATATCAATACTTGACTCGTGTTGGCCGTGGCAAAGCGTTAACTGTCGGGAGGCTCTGCATTATGATCCTGAAAGGCCCCTAGAAAGCGTAATGAGGCTGTTGGACACATTAGCGTTGGAAGTGCTGTGTTTACACTCAGGGGTTGTTGGACTGTGCCTGCTCCCAGCTCGTTCCACACAGGCTATGACTAACCTTTAGTTACTCGAGTGCCTCGTGTGTATCGCGCCTGACTCCAAAATGGCGCCCGCACTCGATCGTCAGGAGGGGCCAAAACAACTCCCAAGGGTGTCCCCCCCGTTTCCAGCAACAGCGTAAAGGCAGCAAAATCGAGCTGGATCCGCAACTACTGTGCTGACCTTGAGGGACAACCTAGCAGCCGCCGGGGTTTTCCTGCAGTGATACTCAGGAAACAGATGCGCCCCCCCTTGCCTGACCTCAAGATGGCCGCCTCAGCGAGACCCTCCTCGATGCTTTATCTCTCCTGGTCAAAAATCATTGGTCATCGTCCTGATCTTGATCAGCCCTCACCCGACCCTGGTCCTACTCACCTACTAGGACATTTATTCTGAGAACTTTCCCTCAACAGCTGAGAGTCAGCAATTTTGACTGATGCCCGGTGGAGCCATCTTGCGAGCTATAGGGGAGATGGACTATGGATTCCCTCCTTGACCATCACCTACCCAGCCGGTCTTTGGGCAAACTATCCTGCGTCTCTCTGGAACTTATTTGCCTCCTCCCCCTTCACCCTACCCCCTACCCCTCTCCGCCCTACTCCTCTCCTCTCTCTAGCTACTGACCTTTGCCCTCACCCTGCCTTGCTCACAGTTCCCACACTTTCTTATCCACTTGACGTTCTTTTGTAATCCTTTCCCTCGTCAGTTGAGACATAGCTATTTGACTGATGCCCGATGGAGCTACCTTGTTTAGCTATTGGGGAGACGGGCTGTGGATTCCCTCCTCGGACGTCACCTACCCAGTCGGTCTTTGGGCAGACTTCCTTTCGTCTCTCCTGCCGTCTTTTCACCCATCCTCCCCCTTCACACTTCCCCCTCCCCCTCCGCTCTATCTGTCTCACCTTTACTTCCTCTCTCAATGTGTTGCTTATTTTTGATGTAAAGTGTAATTTGTTTATCGTTTTCTGTAACATTGTGGAACCTAATGTAAAGCGCTCTGATACCTCCGGGTCTAGCCAGCGCTATATAAAACTCTCAAAATAAATAAATAAATAAAAATCATTAATTAAATTTGTTTCATGAAAGAGAAAAAGCTACTGCATAGAGGTATAATGGAAAGTTTTAAGAAAAGTGACGTAATGTGGGTTGAATCCCATCTTTTTGTATGATGCGCAGGGACAGTGAGACCAGACTTCTGCTAGCTTTCGGAGGAGAAGGAGCATCTTAGAGCGAGCTCTATAACCTTAAGCTAAACGACCCATTTGACGTGAGTACTTCTTAGGAAGTCACACGTGCTGACACCATTGGGGAATGATAGAAGAGAGACAGGAAGGGCCTTCATATAGAGCAGTGTAGGGAAAGATTTTGATTTCTTTCAATGAGTCGAGAGTTGAATATTGCATCTATTTTGTGCAGTGGCGGCTGGTGACATTTGAAAGTGGTGAGGCGTAAAGGTTGGGTATAAGTGTTATTCCGTGTTTGGGGAGAAAACTTTCAAGAAACCAGTGGCAAATGGTACATTTTAAAGCCAAATTTGAGAAAGAAAGGTTTATAAAGCAATTGTGAAAGTGCAGTGATAAAATATTTAAACACATCAAAACCTGCCCCATATCTTACTGCCTTAAATATGTTAAACAGTTACTGTAGTGAGCCACTTGTATGATTTGACGCAAGTACTGTGGAAATGAAACTATGAATATGTTGCACATAAGCAATCTGAAGATTCGGCAGCTATGTCTTCACGATAAAGTGCATGTTGACGCCACTGCAGGGCTGGGTACAGTTCTCTACCAAGAGGCACATGCAGTGTGTAGGAAGAAGGTGGTGTCGCAGTCGCACCCACACCCTACCACCTAACAGGCTTTTGCAATGAAACCTCCTTTCAGATGCCCCGTAAACGGAAAGGTGTTTTCGGCTGTAGCAGACAAACACAACATGGTAACTACAGCGGCAGAAGCATTAATTCTGGGTCTGTCTCCCCAGCCAGGGGTCACCCACGCCTGCACTGCCGATGTTTGCTTAAATCACAACTATGTAAGCGGACAGTAAACACAGAGCTCTGAATACTGCGCAAGTCATACTTGAATGTTGTGACACGCAATGCCCTCGGCTCGAAATCAGCATTCACTGAACATTTTGTTATATAAATTGCATAACACGCTTCCAGTATTTGGATTGCAGCCCAGCTACAACATTGATCAACATATAGAAAGTCCGTGCCGTCTGACACCCACAGGCACATGTGTGAACATTACGAATCCGGACAGACATACACAGTTTCTGGCACTAACCTGAAAATCTGACCTCAATATCAAGAATTGAACTGAACATGATTTTTTAAGAATGCGCATCACAATAAATACTACTTCAAAGTAAAATAGTATAAAATATGCGCATCCATTGTCCGAGTCCATTGACGTACTTATGTACAATGTCCGCAATCTGAACTTTTTGCCTATGTGCACTATTGTGTGAATTTAACGAACATCAAATGTACATATTCACACGTGTTCGAAGACGGAGTCCAGTGTTCAACACAGACTGAATAAATATGCACACCTTTCCATACTGGTGCATTTACATCCTTAACCAAATTAAATATACGCTGACCGAATATACATCTATACTAACCGTACACACACGTTGCAACGTTATATTGCTTCTTCCGAATAGTTTTAAGGAAAAAAACACATTACACTTGGCAAGATGCATCTAGGCAGAAATATCATCATGTCAGAAACACGCTACACCTCTGTATGTTAACCAGTCGCTGCCGGCTTGACGGACGGGCGGGGGGAGGGGGGTTGAAATGGGGTCGTTGCGGGGGGGGAATGGGGGAGGCGGGAGGGGTTTGTTTAATTAAAAAAATATATAAAATAAAACTTAACTTATCGTCCTGCCACCTCAGCTTCGGGATGGATCCGACTCCCGACGTCCTGCCTTTTCCAATTCTTGCATCGTCATCAGGAAAGGCAGCCTCCCTCCCTCCCCTCCGCCAATCACAACGCTGCAATGGCAGCGTTGTGATTGGTGAGGCGCATCAGAGAGCGCCCGAGTCGGGCCATTTTCTCTATGTAGGCTGCATGGGGAGAGTGGGCGGGCCTGCTTGAGGGCAGGGGGAGTGGCTTGCCCACTGTTGTGCATACTGACTGTTTGGTCGGCCAAACTGTCAGTACGCACATCAGTGGGCAAGCCACTCCCCCTGCCCTCAAGCAGGACCGCCCACCCCCAACCAGTCACTTCTGCTTTCTCGCAGTGCGAGAAGCAGAAACATAAAATGGTAGTTATTACCATTTATGTTTCTGTCTTCTCGCACTGCGAGAAAGCAGTGGGGCAATGCCCCCACGCCCCAATGGGGGAGCCGCCACTGATTTTGTGTTGCATTGTGATTTTGTAATTTATAATCATCTGTCTTTTGGGCCGCATTACTTATATTCGTAAAATCGGCTCTGTATTAATTTTTCTGTACCTCTATACTTTGCTATTGAGATGTATTTACATCCAATTGTTTTTGGCCTTATAATAAATATTCAAACTGCACTTTGGAGTCAGTGATCTTTTCAGGCATGACGACTTTGTTAATATCTGTTTGAGTTGTTTTCCTCCCCTCAACCACTTTAGGTAAATAAAAGATCGATCGCTTACGCTATACTTAGTAGGGAATGTAGGTGTGCAAGTTAGCGTAATCACCTTCATTCCTGAGTGAATTGTACCCTCATGGCCATGCGCGAAATATATGATAGTGTGATTTTTCTTACTCAATGCATCTTGCTTTTTATTTAGCCGAATAATACTGTTTATCATATATACACTGAGTACAGCACACGTTGTGTTATCTCTCTTAGTTATTATCCTAAGTGATCCAAGTTTTAAATGCGCCTAGATACTGTGTCGGTCTCTTCGGGATTCTAACCTGCGACCCCACAGGTCACTACAGCAGGCGCAACAACACCACATCGTTTGTGCCTCCGTGGGACCAGATTAGACTGGCACTTGTCAGACTGACACTTGGAAGGCTCCCGACTCTTCATACCTCCCTGCTGTGGTGACAGGTTGAGCCCCTCTGCAAATCTCCCCTTCCCCTTTCTCCCTCACATGCCAGGGATTAAAGGCTATGCATGTTTACACAGTGTTTACCTGACGGAAACATGATGTATTCCGTGTCACTACCAGCAGCAAAATGGTGGCGGTATTGGGGGTGCACTGGCTTGTGCGGGAACTCGTTACAGACTGGCTGTCCTTTTTCAATTTCCTGTAGGGCTGGGGCAGAGTCAGGCTGGCACACATGGCTAGCTCTTCATTAGGTCTCGCCCTGAAAGCCAGCGCTTCAGCGCTGGCTCTGGGCGAGACATTTTGTAGTGTGGGCTTGCAGAAATGCGACCACAACTTTTGGCTGGCCTAGAGCATGCGAGAACGCGCGCAGTAACGCGCATTTCTCGCATGCTCCAGGCCATCTGCCTTTGATGTCACTTGCTCCTCCCCCTCCCCCACCACAGAGCGCTTCTCGGGGCTGCGCGGCCGTGTCACTTTCACGGCCGCGCGTCACTTGCTCTCCCGCTCCTCCCCCCTCCCCCACCACAGAGCGCGTCTCGCACGGCCGCATGGCCAATGCTTGTTTTCTTTAGTGCAGCGTGCACAACATGCTTCTACTGAGTATCATTTTTTTCAGTTCTCTAATTGTGTCTCACTTGTGCTGCTTGTGAAATCACAGCACGTCATGGAGACGGAAGCAGCACCAGGTGTGCGTCACTCACCACCCTGTGCCTCGGCTGGTTAGTGGCTTGACGCACTTTTCGTTCACTGGCCTTCTTAATCCCTACTTCTGTGGACTTGAATAGACAAACTACAATTTTTTTTTACCCTTGGCTTCATTACGTTCACTGTGCTCTTTACACAGCTCGGAAGTTTACGAAGCAAGTTATAGTCTTTGTTGGAAGTTTGAGATCCTGGTGTTTATGGCAACTGATTCACTGTGTGTTCCACGTATGCCACTGCAGTAAAGATAACGATCTTTGCTATGAGCCTAATTTGCACTTTATTATCCCGTCGCTGCCTCCTTTCCCAACACTTCGAGAAACTATTCAAACCTATCACACTAGCCCAGACTGCTTGGCTCATGCTCCCTTCTTTTTCTGATAAAAAAAAGTGTGAATACATTACAATTAGCTTAAAGGCAATTTTACCCTTTGTGATAATTAAAAACATCTTTCGACAAAATGGTGTTGCTTTATGTTTTTTTTTTAGCTTGCTTTGGTGCATTTAATAAATGTATTTATTTTAAAAATATGTTTACAATTTGCTGTTGTGGAAATTGAAGTAGAGGATG
Organism: Calotriton arnoldi; assembly: GCA_963921515.1. NCBI lineage: Eukaryota > Metazoa > Chordata > Amphibia > Caudata > Salamandridae > Calotriton > Calotriton arnoldi. Next base: position 713,285 of record CAWUFW010000505.1, read on the forward strand.
TGGCATAATAGCCAAAGCCGCTCACTTTAGTGCTGGGGAACCAGGTCCGCATTTCGGGGTCGGCTCAACATCTTGTGATTTTGGGCAAATTACTTAATCTGCCTGCTCCTACCAAAGCTTAATATGACCTTGTGTAATGTAACTGGTGCTCATGTAAAGGGCTCCAATACCTTTGGATCAAGTTTGCGTTGCACAAATAAAACTGCAAAAAAAAAAAAGGCAGCACTCCTTTCAATTTTTGTATTGGACAGTGCTGCTATATCAAAAGCAGAAAGTGCCCTTTTTCTCTTCCATGTTTCTTCTCTGTTTGTTTGTCCCTAACAATATCTCTCTTTAAAAGAAATTGCCACTACATTAAAGCACACATACAATAACCACTAAAACATGCACATATAAAGTACCTGCACCATTTCAGATATAAAGTAACTCTTTAAAAGCAAATTGTTTTTAATTCGCATTTACACATTTTAGTAATATAATTTTTAATACCTACTTTCTTTTACTTATGTGCTTTACTACAAACAAAAGCCAGCTATCCTTCTCAATTATATATATAGTAATAAATAGTGCTTAATTATATTTGAAAGGCAGCGTGTTTTTATATGTTATCTATTTATTTGAAGTTGCGATGATTTCTTTAACATGGAAACTGAGCGTGTTAAAGTGCCAATAAGTATTGTAGGCGCTACTCTGCCATATTACAGTTCTCCCAGCAATATTTACATCTGAGAACGGGGTAAGCAACCACTCAACAGAGGCGCAACTAGAGCCAAATTTCGGGGGAGGAGGGGGCTAAGAAAAATTTCAGGGGGGGCAAATTCTTCCAGCAGTAGTAAGTGTGGAGATGCAGGGGGTCTAAGAAAGGGTGAATAAACGACAAAGCATCATTTACATGCAAATGGTCTTTTAAAGACCTGTGAAGTACTCGGGTGCGGCTGTGTGTGTGTGCGCCCGGGAAGCTGTCTCAGCCCGGGCTGCCACACACGACGGGGGGGGGGGGGGGGGCTGAAGCCCTTTGAGCCCAATGGGCGTTGCGCGCCTGCCACTCAACACTACGTTTTATGTGGATTAAACACGAATCACAGAATATAGGTAGAGCAGTGTGAGCGTCTACAAAAACAGCATTGAGGTAAGGATAGGTGGCGCTATAGCAAAATGAAATTTTGTCTGTTGCTGTCACTTATCCAGTTCTGCATCTAGTGCATATATTTTTAGTCGCCCTTATTGTTTTTTCATTCTCTATATTTATTTCTTTGTGGAAGATTTTATTTATATTTTAAATGGAGTGTGTTGGCAAATTGTTTCAGTATTCTTTTAATATGTCTTTGCCTGTTGCTCTCTAGCCATGTTCACTAAGTGCACACTATGGACGAGTAGATGTTTTTGCATTAATTAGTGGCTGCATTTGCTTTTTGTTTGCTTGTTGGGATTTGCTGTCCTAATCCTACTCTGCCTTAATTTTGTTCAGTTAGTCCGTATCTTCCTTTTTTGCAAATTCCTTGTAATGTGAGAGATGCCCAGTTCTTAGTTACATTTGCAAAGTGCACATGATGGACGAGTAAATATATTAAAGAAAACCTTAAAAGAAAGCACTACTACATTGTAGCATTTGCAAAATAATTTGCAGTGTGGCTATACCATTTTTATCCTCTTAGAGTAAAATATTTTAGTATCCTGCACAGGAAACTAAAACTTTATGGGATTCAAATAACATAACACCACACCAGCTTAATACAATTTCAATTTATTTATGGGAGGTTTGCATTCAGAAAGGAAAAACACAGACCATAAAACATTTTCCATCAGACGCATTAATTACATATTTGCTACAAAACCTTCACTATCAAACAATAACGCAGAAACAAATCTTCTATTTCTTTTCATATATACTGTGATCACTATCATTCTAACATGCACCATCTGTTCACCCTCTCACATTCACTCATTCTCTCTCTTGCTTCCTCTATCTCTATCCACAACACAAAAATCCATACCACATATATTCCCCACACACAACACATTTTTACATCTCATAATAACATAATACCATTCCACCTAATTCAACTACACACACTTCCGCGCCACATCATTTCACTCCATACCAAATAATTAGAAACCAATAAAATAAACTACACATAACAACTCCACGGCACAAAATTCATCTTCACTCCACTTCACTCCACTCTACTACATAATTCCACTCCACTTCAAACCATATAATTACACTACACACAACACAATTCAAATCCATATAATTCCACTACACATAATTACACTCCAAGCTACATTTCACACCACATATTTACACTTCACATAGATTTACACAAATCCAAACACATAATTACACTACACAAAATCAATTATACTTAGCACAATACCACATTATTACACACCATATAATACTACTCCACACCACATAAAACCACTCCAAACCATACTACATAACTCCACGGAACACCACACAATTTTCAACCACACTACGTCATTCTTTCCTTCCTTTTTATCCTCAGCACAAATCCTTCATTTCGCCTTTCTTTCAGTTGTTTATGTGTTCATTCATTCATTCCCCCTTCTCTTCCACAGTTCTTATTTCTTTGTCTCTCCCTTTTACGCTGTGTATTTTTTATCCTCTTGTTTCTTTTCGCCGCCCTATATTTACTTCTACTCACATTGCTTACTTTCTTTCTCCATTTCTCTTTTGCCTTTTATTCCTTCGTTTGTCTTTAGCTAGCCTTCGTTCTCTCTGTTCTCTTGTACTCTTCTGTGAGTATCCATTTCCGTCACTCGGTCCCTTTCTTTTCCTCTCCTCTTTCTTCCTCTGTCTCGCCTTATTTTTCTCTGCCTCCTGCTCTCTCCCTCCCCCCACCCCTATCGCTGTCAGTTTCAGTGTCCTTCCTCCTGTGTATGCATGTGCTGCATGGCTAAACACTTAAAAGGTCCCAAAGGCGAGACCTATTGGCTATGCCAATGCTTGTTTTTTTTGTGTGCCCCCGCCTGACCACCCTCGATACAAGCCAGCCGCCACTAACAACTGGCAGCTTTTTTGTGGCGTTTCTTCTTTTGGGTAACAACCAAGCATGCAAAATCCACCCAAAATAAGTGCACTTAAGTGCCATGACTGGGTGGTCAATCCATTCTTTTATTTCTGCTTTCTATGTATTTGTGCAATGGTTAATTCTATTTGCAAACATACGCACGCCACCTCTAGATGGCAGCATTTTTACCTTTTATTACTTTTAATGTTTATTGTATATATTTGTAAAAAAAAAAAAAAAAAACATTGTGATGGCCAGAATGATCGTAGCGTAGCACACTGGATCATCTCCAATTCAACTGTACTATCAGTACTTCGACTGACTCTTGCTTTCTGCCGCTGGTCAAAGCATTTAACTCCCTCTGCTGGCTGTCGAATAAACTGCATGTGTACCTTAGCAGTGTGTTCTATCCATCAATCCGTTATATTATCACTTGCTTTCTTCTAGTGTACCCATTCCTTTTGTAAAGGCCAGTATAGCAGGCGATAGTAAACCTGCAAAACTGGGGTAAAAGTTGATTGCCAACTTAGTTTTATTTACTCTATTCCATTATACATCAGGGCCCTATTATCTGATATAAATCAAATCAGTTATTAAGTTACAAAAGAGCCTAATATTAATCTACAATTGGAACCCATCACCCACATTACAAGCATGCACAGCAAATGGATAAGGAAATCTAATCACAATGCAGTGGTGCAGAGTAGAAGATCCTGACCCACCGGGAACCCAAGAACTAAACTAGATTAGAAGGATTAAGGGAGACAAAGATCAGACGAACCAGCCTTCTATTAAGACCCAACTTCTAAGCAGATGATCACATACTTCTGGATCTGCATCTAGAGTTGCACCTAGGATGTCCCTGAGAGAACCTTCCATGTGTTCACCCCCAAACAGGATACAGTGCCCATGTGCAAGTACTTTACAGACCTGCTCACCCGTATACTTCTCTGAAGCTCTTGCTTGACGGAGGCAGCGGGTGACGGGATATGGATGTCAACCTTGATGGTGCACTCTAGAGGTACCCAAGAGGAGGATACCCCGCTCTGGTATTTCCAATCTGCAGGCTTGGCGGAACACTGGCAGAAAAGAAACCAGAAGACATTTGTTAAAAATGCAATAATCCACAATACCATCCAGTATTGCCTTTCGGCGAGGGTCCACTGAGCACAAAGGTTTATTTTTTTTTACAGCCCATTTATTTACAGAATAAGAAGAATTAAACTTGTAGTGTAAGCAGACTGCAGTACAGATTCAGGTTCAACTTCACTGATGAGAATGTTCATTTGAGAAAAGAATGCTTTCCGCTAACAGAAACACACTCTTCTGTCATCTAACTTGTCTACGTCAGTCCAGCATTTTCCTGTACCTATCCGACAGGCATATGAAAGCAAATGAATAATTTTCAGATTTTCTTTGGAATATAAAGTTATTTATTTGAGTAATTATATTACACTGGCATACTGGTCCTGTTAGTATTGTTACCAGAGCCAGTGACAGGACTTTTGGAGTCCTAGGCAAGGCCAAATGTTTAATCGCAACCTGTAAAACGGTCTATATTTGAGGGATCCAGGAGAAATGTGGGACCCAGAGATAGCGGCATCCATGGCTTCTGCCTATACTTACCTTTACACACTTTACTGTAGAGAAACTCCACAGCTGGGGTGGAAATCTCCGCATGGTAAAGTATAGGGAAAGGTAAAAAGGTTTATTAAACTTGGAAAGCGTTAGTACAAATATTTTATAGTATATAATACTGTAAATTAATTGTACACATTTATTTTAAATGCAGTAGAAAAGAAACAAAATGCTACAGTGCTATTATATCAATTTCGAATAAAATCATTAATTAATTTCAATAAATTACATGAAAATTATTTTTCTGAACTTTAAATTAAAAAATAAGTTGTCACAAAGTAAAAAAAATTGTTTTCATAATGCATCAATAATTATTAAAAGTGATGCATAAAATTATTTAAAAGTAATGTATTTATGTTTATTAAAAGTTAATTTTTAAGTATTTTCATTTAACATTATTTCCTAGGGGTTTTATTTTAAGACATTACCTCCATTATTTTATATGGGAGGGTGTTGCATTATTAGTGATTGGCCATGTGTGATGCTGGACTTCCTACTGTTTCTTTTGTCAGTAGTAAATTACACTCATAAATTTGGTGCCACCCGTTTCAAGGGGTGGAGACGTGTAAATCAACACTTTTGAGTAACTATAAATCAGGATTTTGGGAATAGCCCAAAGTAGTGATGGTTCGAAAAAGTGTAAAGTAAACTTATATGTATAAATTACTCACAAATGTAAGTTACCTTTGTGAATAGGCCCGGAAGTGTATTGCATAGATGTGATAATGGCAGAGGGTAGAAGGCTTCTGTAAATGTTAATAAGGTGATAACAAGAATGCAGCAACCAGCTTTTGAAACTGCATAGAGACCCTAGCCTATAAGCAGATTTAACAATCGCAAATCAAACCACCAATGAAGTAACCACGTTTTACCAACTACAGATGCTTAATATAAATGTGTTTTGTGTAACCACTATGCCATTATTACGTGAAAAGCATGTTTTCTAGCTTTTAGGAGTTAAATTATTGCTAACCTCTTAATGGACATTCAGGGAGCCGGGGAATAACTTACAGACTTTATTGTACAGAACTGTCCTTTATTTGCCTACAAACCTATTCTAAAAAGCATTTTCACCATCTTTTTTTTTAATCAAGAGTATGAGGAGGACTTAAATATATATATGGTTGGGATACAGACAGCACAAATCTAGAGTGCAATCCTTGCCCAAAAACCAATATATGGCCCACTGGCCAGTAAGAAAGCTAAGATTAGTGCCCTGTCCCCTGTGCCAGGACTTGTGCTCTAACCAGACAAGCTCCTCTGGGACTTGTGCTGTAACCATGTAAGCTCCTCCCAACATTCCTGCCTCCTGGAAGTAGCTACTGTCACCATACTGCCCCTCGAAAGTGGAGGAGATGCATTGATATATCCCCAAATACTGTTGAATAATCCAACTGTAGTCTTCGAACAGATAAGCAAAGAGAATTTTTAGACGCCTTGCCATAGTTTCGGAAAGGAGTGAGAAGGGAAAGTAAAAATCCTGGCATGCTTTAGGGAGGTGGTAAGGCAATGAAATAAGGCAACTTTAACACACAGAATAGCACCGCTTCCATAAGGCAAGGCATAATGCCACCACCTGTAGTGTATCTCCTATTTCCCTAATAGGCTCTGCGCATTGGAATAATATATCCTATAGGTTTGACCTAGGACTAAGGTCAGTATGTCCCTATCGAGTATATTAAACTTAATTACTTGTGCCAGCTAGCTCAGAGGCCACTAGAAACTCCTTGACAACAAGAAGGGAGTAGTTTCTGGCAGCCGCAAGACATGACCACTATGTTTCCCTTTAGAATCAGAACGTGTCCCAGAGTCGTGGAAACAATAGATAACTATTTCACTCAGCTCAATCGTGCATGCTTAGTTTTCTCCAAGTTACACAGAAAGGAATAGACGGGCGTTTCAATAAAAGATTTATTGAACAGTCTTGTTTCTGGTGTAAGTAAAATGTGCTGTTACGATCACTAGACAGTATGCGAGATAAATAATGTACAGTGTGAGCAGTAGAAATAAATAATACTGCGATAGCATTATCTTTTAGTACATATGCCGTTACATAAATAACACAGACTAAAAATGCGAGTACTCATACGATGCGTTTCTAAGCTAGTTCTACCCCAATGTACCTAACCTAACCTAGGTGTAGGGAGAGGTATGAAGTAGGTGAAGTATTCCTTACTATGGTATACTAGGAGTATGTTAAGCCTATGATGCCTAGTATGCCAAGAGTCCCTCTAGGTTCTTATCAGCTCCATACCTGAAGAATGAGAGAGGTAGGAATCTCTTTGCCAGACTCGAACTCCAACACCCCGCAAGGGAAGTCAGATCACTGGAAGCTGGACTCTCTGCGTGCAGGGATGACAGCCTCTTCTCAGTGCATCAGGCCGGGAAACGGGCTCCTCTGAAGTCGAGGTCTCCTCTAGTTTACAAGGGCTAGGGAAGGTATATTTATACCTGAGAGTACCTAGGAATGTTAGTATTGACGTGAGTCGGACAGCGAAAGACGTCATGAATGAACCCCTAAGGAATAATGGTTCATGCATAATATATGAGTCCTTGAAGAAATCAATAGTCCTGGACTAGGGAAACTCCCGCAGCCTAAGGGTCTGTTCTTCATGTACTCGTTGTGACGTTAGGGTGGACGGATGTCGGAGACCATGCCTGTATTTGGAGTGCACGGTTTAATGCCTAAATAAGGGCTGGGATTTTATGCCTATATAAGGGCAGGGCGAATTATGCCTATATAAGGACATGATACTGGAAAGCCCGTTATGGACACCCTAAGAGGAATACAACACCCACTCTACTTTCGTGTATACGGTAATACTAAAATGCTATACATTTAAAATGCTAAACATAAAATGGAGTACCGCATATTTAAAAAATATTTCTTAAAAGCATTAAAAAACATAGTAAAAAATGCAAAAGGTACTGTACATTTGAAGCAAATGCTTTTCATTTCAGGCATAAAGTTCGAAAATAAATGCAATTGGAATGAAATAAGCAGTAATATTTATATGTGACAGAAAATGATCGATAAGTTGTTCAAAAATCAAAGTCATTTCATGTCATGAAAATTAATGAACTGTTTTAGACACACAAGATGACTAAGTGTCTGTGGAAGTACCGCCAAGTCTGTACTATAAGGCTAGTTCTACTTTAAGCAGATTGAAGTGCCATTTTCGTTCGAAAAATGGGAAAAAGTTCAATTTTGGTAGAGTTCCAAGTTTTTGTAGAATGAAGGCCAAATTGTTACTGCATCTCTGGAACACTGTATGCTGAATCAGAGTCAGTTTACGGGTCTGGTGTAAACATGAGATCATCTATTTCTATAGACAAAACATCATCCACTGTAGTTGGTGTCAGTTGGAACACCTCGTGAAGTAGGTTAATCGCACAGAGATGTGAAGCATCGCTTTCAGCATTGGTCGCCGCAGCAATGTTCGCGTCCGTTGTTACCTGTGTGCCTGTAGATCTTTCTCGTACCTCAGCAGCAGCCGGAAGCGTCTGTGAGATCGTAATGAATGCTGACATCAGGATTGGTAGCCTGGGCCGTTATCTGGTCCAGCAGAGTATCGATATCCGTTGGCGTATCCGATGGATATGTTAGACAGGTGTCCAACACGCATTCTACACCGCATAGCAGGCATCGTAGAACAGGTAAGATGCAATCTTGCCAGATTGGTCTGAATGACAGGATCCACGTGGTATTAAGGTCCCGTAGACGAGGCATGCCCAATAGCTGTACTATTCGCTCACGGCACTTTCGTTCAAGGAGAGCTTTCTCCATTTCGCTCGGAGTGATGTCTGCGAATAGGCTGGCCATAGCGCAATAGCAGGAAGAGAAATAGAATTCCGGCAACAAGTGCTAGAATTAATGGTATGCCACCAAACACCGAATGTGCAAAGTTTGGGATGATTCCGAGTATTGCCTGGAAGGGTGCTAACAGACCGGAGCAGAGGCTCTTAAATACATGTACAATTCCGGTTGTATCAGACATATTGAAGATACGTCCTATCATTTCTACGAAATGTATAGGGCAGTTTGTACGTATTAAAGTCTGTATCTCAGCCGAAGTCCTTGCTACTTGTAGTTCATAGGTTTCTTTGGCCGAGGTCAAAGGCACCGTTTGCTGTAAAAGCACGGCTTTCATTCTGCTCAAAGTATCAAATCTTATAAAAGAGACGTTCAGCGAAGGCCATAGAGGCGACTCCCTGACTGTGTCTATTGGGGCAAACAATACTTGCATACAGCAAGTGACCCTGGAGTTGACCGTTACTAGATATGGGATGCCTGGCAGCATGCCACAGCAACTCTGATCATTCAACATGAGGTAACTCCCATTAGAAAGTTGTCCAAACGTTGGATTAATCACAGCAGCTGGTGTACCCTGCTGATGGCAAGACAAATTTGCCACAGAACCATTACAAGCCCCGTGTAAGGAAATGTCCTGACATATAAGCGAACCGCTTAGTGCACGTTTACAGTTTGTACCGCTCAAAAACACTTCACGATCCCCACTCCAACATCTATATGTATACGGTAAATCCCAAGATGTCTTAATGTATTCCTTACCCAACCTTTCATATTTGCCTGCTTGCATTTGTCTGAGGCAATACTGAAACTGAAAAGTAGTCACAGGTAGTGTGATTTTGCCATGAATAAGCCATTCTGTAGCTGGTTTTTCTGCCACTGTGAATGGTAATTTATCCAGTTTTTCAATGCTCAGCACTGTATACCTTGCTCCTCTTTGTGCCAATTCGATCTGTTTATCAGTGAGATTGTATTCTGCAAACAGAGCCGTTGTGTTGATAAAACGCCAAGGCACATAGCCCGCTCGCAAAGATTGCAGCGTCCAGCTTAATAACACAATAGAACGTAATTGAGACTGGCCTTGCTGTAACATCGCCAAATCTTGTTCTAGTATGTCGATAGCAGAGGATACAATGCCGTCCAGTGAATATATTCTGGAGGACAAAGTCGACCCATTGTCGACCACAGAGAGTGTTTTCTCTAAATTAATACGATCAAGTTCACGTATTCGTTCTGCAGCCTCCATCTGTGATACTTTCCATGCTTCATTGTAGGCAGCATAAATGCCGGCATATATGAAACGTTTTTGACCCGGTTTTCTTGGTCCAAGCAAGAATTCCCTAAGGTCTGCGTCCTTTTTAAGTAAGGTTAAGTGTTGTTTCACATCCTGTAGTGTAGACTTATGCAGCCAATCGAGGCATAATTTTCCTACACTGTATGTTTTTACTACCCCCGGATGTTGTCTTTGACATATATTGGGTCTGGCCTATTAATAGTAAAGCCCTGAGTTTTATTCAGGAATCTTTCCTGACAGTTATTCGTGTCTGTGGGCCAGATCAACCATTTTTTCCAATCAGGATTAGATCTGTTGAGTTGTAGTATATTGTCAACTGTCACCACTGCCTGTGTATCGTTATTATTTGCAGGTGCTGGTACAGAAGGTGTGTTCATCTCTTTGATCTTGGCTAATCCAAGACAAGATGTTTGTTGGATGGTTTCATTCAAAAACATTATTTGTTCAGGGATGATACAGGCTCTAAATAAAGCTTCTATCCCCTGCACTTGCCAATCTTTAGTACCCCACACAGTTTTTGTGTCTATTGTGTCTTTCCAAAAGTCGAAACCCTGTCTAGACAGTTGGGCATTAAATAATGCAGAATAAATCTGTTTTGTATTTGTTAACATAATTTTCAGTCTTGTTTTGTTTACATTTTTATAGTAAAACATTTCTGGATCAGATGTATTGTAACCTGAAAAATATGGAAATTTACTAGCAAATGTTTTTGAACTACCTTTAGGTGGTGTAGGACAATGTTCCCATTGGTTAAACATACACATATTTCTTGGATATGCAGTTTTATGCAAATAATGATGACCATAGTGGTTATAACAATACAGTTGTTCATAGTCTGATGAACCCTCTAAATATTCATTTTTAGAAAATGCAGCAGACTTTTCTAGGTCAAACATTATGTCATTAACAGTCTCAAAGTCCTAATCATCAGAATAGGTACTGGACGAGATTAGATCACTTAATGAAATTTTAAACAAATGTGGAATGTTCAATTGTTCCGTCGGACCGAATATATCAAAATCTGTTTTGTCCCACACTATACCATCGTGTATAGGAACAGCTGTGATGTTCACTGATGACAAGTCTCTTGCTTCACGATGGGAGGATTTATGAGGTTCCAAAAGTACGTTCACGCCTTTTCCTTCAGTGTTCACATGGATGTATCTGCCACTTATAAGCACGCTCACAGTTGTAACCAAAGCTAGCCAGAGCAGGAAAACAAAAAGTCCAGATATAATCCAGAGTTCAATCCATGGAGAAACCAAATAAGTCTTTTTCAGAAAGTGAAGAAAGTCTTGTACTTGCTGCTTGAATTTGAATGATGCTGGCGTCGTTTCAGGTTCACTCGGATCTTCTGAGAACGTATCAAAGTTAATGAAATAGCCAGAAGCAGTTCTATCAATTGTTGGAATTGCATCAGGATTTGTAGAAATCACTGGAACCAGTTGATCACTTGCTACGTTGGTGTAGACAGGTGTATTTGGACGAACTGTTACTTGGTGTTCAAGAGGGATGAGTTCCATAGCGTTGTTGCTTAGTCCTCCATCTGTTACTGCTGAATTCTCGATGGTTATCAGTCTTTCAGTCTGAACCTCTTGGATAGTAGCGAGAGGAGTGCGTCTGCTACTAGGTCAGAGTCCACGAGGCCTACTATTTAGTATTTGCCACATACTGTGGTTTGATGAGGTCGATGGACACAAATCTTTTCTCCTTTCTTCCAGCAAGGGGCGGCAGAAGTACTGTTCTTGTTCCTTGAACTGCTAGGTAGGACAGGTACTGGTTGTCTGTAAGAAGGTCCAAATTCCTTCTTGTCCGCAATTTTTTTTCTGACTAGATCCCCAACTTTTGGAATCCAGACAGGCCTTGCTGGGATCGCCGATTTTTCCCCAGTGGTGGTTGGCTGTAGGAATACGTTGCTTTGTTTCGTTCTTAATTTGTTTAAGTCCTGTAAAACAGCCAAACGATCTTTGATATCAAAATGTTTATTTCAAGGTCTGGTACCCACATTCTTGTCCCAAATAGGACCTCATATGGAGTGACCCCCCTAGAGAACTTCTTGGCAGATTATTCAAAGAGCGTTGGACCCCACTAAGGTGTTTGACCCACCCATCACCCGAACCTAATACCCTAGCTGTTATAGACTGCTTTATGTCTCGGTTTTTCCTTTCCACAACCGAATTTCCCTCAGGATGAAATGGAGAGGAGTACCGCAATGCAACGCCCAGACTGGCCATGGCTTCTTTGTAAGCCCGAGAGCTAAACGCAGGACCCTGGTCAGAATGTAGCGTGCCTATTGCCTATGTGCCGATAAAGACTCGCAAATCTTTTATAACAGTTCGAGCGTCAGCTGAGCGCTGAGGCCATAACTATAGGAACCTAAATTCAGTATTTGTGGGAATGCCTTTGTCCAGTAGGACGCATGTGCGTAGATAGTCTAATGCTGTCTAACAATGGTGTCTGTACTGGGTTGCCGCATTCGCAGCATGGTGTCTGGTGGCTCTCTCGCTGTAATTTACAGTCTAAGCAGTTGTTGATGAATATATGAATTTCTGTATTCATTCCAGGCCACCAGTACATCTCTTTTAACGTCAAAATTGTTTTAGAGATCCCTTGATGTGACAGACCTTCCCCCAAATGTGTTTCATAAATCAAGCCTGCTCTACGTTCCATGTTTGGGATTACCCTATCCCCCACTCCAGGTATTCGAGCAAAAGGAACGTTGTTCGCATCAATTACATAAGAGTACTTGAGTGGAAACTTTTTGGTAACGCTGCACTGCTGCCTTTGCTTGAAGCATTGACAGCCAACATTATCTCACCGTCTATTTTTGTTTTTGAACGAGTGATCGCAGCTACGGAAGCCGTCTGCACAGCCCCCTTTGCGGCTTCATCAGCCAATGAATTCCCTGCAACGTGAACGCCATCACGTTGATGACTCAGTGTGTGGATCACGTGAGCCTTTGGTAGTTCGTTTTTCAACTGAACTACTTGTTCCCAAAGCATTTTGTGCTTTATTGTGCCACCTTTCGCATCTTTGAAACCATTTTCAAGCCAGTTTTGTATATAGTCATTATACGACTGAACACAGTAAAAGGAATCGCACACTATTAGTGTGGGGAATTCTCGATCTGTACTTTCAAGTGCCAGTTTGAATGCTTGTAGTTTAGCTCGCTGAGCTGTACAATCTCCTAGAGACTGCGTTTTTGTGACCATAGGTCTGAAGATGCCATTTTGCATGCGACCTTTAACGATTGCACACGCTGCACTGTAAGCTTGCTTACTCCCTATTGCGGGTTGTGCGGATCCGTCAGTGTAAATTATGAATTCGTACTGATCGAGAGGCAGAATTTCAGTAGGCAGGGGACATTCATGTTCATATTGCAGGAATGCTTGCGTTTTTAAATCTGGATCAAAAACATATTCAACATCTGTTGCAGCAAGAGAATTAACCCATTGTATCCATCTTGGATGTAATGCTTTAGCATTTGGAATGCTCGCTTTTGTAACCGCTTCTAAAGCTGGTACTGGGGTGACGACAATAATGCGTTTCCCTTGGGCTAAGGCTCTTTCTTTTGCTACAGCGGTTTGAACTGCTGTTAGAATTTTTTCAGTTGAACTGAAGCGCATTTCCGCTTGTGTGTACAAATGAGATTTGTACGCTATTGGTATTTTCTCACCCTCATTGAAAGTTAAGTAGGTGAATCCGCATTGACCCGAAATTATTCGGATAACCAAATTTCGTTGACTTACGCGTGTTTGTAAGTGATTTGTTGCTAACATGTTAGCCTGTAGTGAACGCAAGATTTCTGTGTGTTCCTGTGTCCAGTTTCTGATCGAAAAATCAGGTTTGATTAATGCGTAGAGAGGTTTAACCCTTTCTGCGTAATTTAGAATGTATGTTCTTCCAAAATTTAGGAAACCCAGGATGGATTGTAAGTTTTTTGCGTTTTTGGAGGTTGGAGCAGCGCACACTTTTCTAAAAGGTAGCTGCCAAGCTCTTGCCTTCACTTGAAAGCTCATATCCTAGAAATAGGACATTGAGATGGGCAATTCTGGACTTTTAAAGTTGAATTTGTAGCCCTCAGAGGCGAAACCCAGTATAATGGTGCTCACCCTGTTCAAGTGTTTGTCCAGGTCATCGTCTGTCAGATAGATGTCATCGACATAGGACAATGCCTCATTGTCATAAATTTGTAGTAACTCCATTACCCTCGCTGAGAATAAACCTGGGCTGTTCTTGAACCCTTGTGGGAGTCGACAAAAGTGACGCTGGGTCCCCATTATGGAGAATGCTGTTAAGTACCTGCTTTCAGGTGCTATGTTTTGACAAAAGAAACCATTTGAGATGTCTAATGTTGTTTTATATTTTTTACGCACAATGTTATTCATTAATGCTGTGCTATGTGCATTTTGCACTGCAAAAGTTTTAGAACAAGTGTTTTGGTGTCTGTAGTCCAAAACTAGACGATATGTATTGTCTGGTTTGGAGACAGGAAACAAAGGATTGTTCATTGAGGAGGTGCATGTTTCAATCACCCCTTGATATTCAAGTTGATCTAAGATCTCCCTGACCTGTTTTTTAGCTTCTTGCTTTATTGGGTACTGCCTTTGTGCAGTTGGTTCATGTTTCAGATGTATTTTATGGTGAGGTGAGTCCTCATCCCATCCTACATGATTTTTATATAATGCTGGGGCCTGGGCCACTGCCCATTTCCTTGCATATATATATTTTAGGTGAATTGGAATATGGTTGGAGAAGGCAGGCATAATAATGTCCTCGCCATGTGGGCACTCCCTGACAAATTGTGGTGGCCAGTCTTTTTCTGCTAGAAGTATGTCATAGCCCTTTGATAGTCTTTCCCAAAAAAGTGCTTTCACCTGTCTAGGTTTGTCTCCCTCCATCCGGAGTGTTATTTCATATAACTTTTGTGGAGTACTAACCCTGGAGTCTACAGTCTCTACTGTGATGTACTCATTCAAGTCCACTATCTCCAGAAGTTCGTTCAGGTTCTGGCAAACTATTGTGACTTCTGCTGCACTGTCCAGCATTGTCTGAGCCCATTCTCCGTTCTTGAGTTGTGTTCTCAGTATTCTCGGCATGTCTGATCTTTAGACCTGCTACTTTCTTTTTGGAGAATTGAGGTTTTGCTTTAGTTTTTGGAGCGTGTTTGTCGTCTTTCGATTTCACGCGTTCTTCTCTGTGTTCCGTCCGTCCTCTTCTTTCCGAAGTCTGTGATGAGATCTGAAAGGGACGAGAGGAACGTGTATCAGTATCTTGATACCTATCAGGTTTTCTCAAATTATCCCTATTCCTGAGGTTATACCTCCTTTCAGAGGAGCTCCTTTTGAGGAGACCTACCTCGGGATTGAGAACGTTTCTCGTTTGAATTTTGTTTATTAGTTTCCCACTTCTTTTTAGAAGATGTAGGAGTTTGTTTAATTGAGTCCTTCTCAGGACTTTCAGATAGCTTCGGCTTCACTGGTCTTCCACCCAAACTATCTCTGCCTAATTCTGCATAAGATTGTTCAATTATTCTGGGTAGCTCAGTTTGATGTTCTGTAACATCGAATTCCCTTAATTTTGGCGGATCGCCACTGCTGCTGCCTCCCCTTTAATATTAGATAATATTATTGTTGAGACCTGGTCGAAATTTTTCAGTAATTTCATACCTAAATTTAGAGCAGGCTCTGCCCCGTATTCATTTTGAGTTGTTTGAGGACATCAGGTATTACCGCAATTGACGGAATGCCATGTGTTTTGGTATAGATGGCAGCAAAGACTGAGCCCCAAGTGGTGCAGTCTTCCAGTTGTGGTGTGATCCCCATTGGTAAACTGATTGTAGGATTCTGTGTTTCTCATACGGGCTAGTACTTGGAAATACTGCTTCGATTTGAGTAATTTTTTGAGCTATCCAGAACGGAATTTGCTCACGTTTTGTGGGCATTTTAAACATGACTGCGTATAGAGTCTGTGGTGTAATTTTTAGTGTATTCCCCTGTTGGGGAGTTTGATTTGGAATTGTTAATGGTTGCTGGACTGTAAAAGTCCGCATGACATATTGGACCAATTGTCTGTAAATTTTTATTAACTCTGTGAGTTGAGTAAGTAATTCCTCGTCTGACATCTCTTCAATGTTAGGATGAGGTGTGTAGCCGGCTAGAATCGGCTATGTTGCTCCTGGTCTACCTAGTGGACCGAGCCTAGTAATGTTTTTGTGATGTTTTAGGGCGCCTTTAAATCAGAGCTGATGCTCCTGGTATGTTAATGGAATTTCAATATCCTCGAAAGGAATGTATTCCTCTGGTGGATCATCTTCTTTGTAGAAGTGAAACATGTGTGTTACTAAATTGGATTCAGGAAATATTACCCATGAATAGAATACCTGTCTGAAAGGATTCATGTGCCTCTATCACGAAAACTGCTCTACCTCCTCTTGGCGGTAGGCCATGTTTTATAAGTTTTAGAGTGATGGCTCTTCTTAAGTTTTGAGGGATGTCTATAACACCCTCCTCGGTTTCATTTAAACCTGTAAAGTTAAAAACTGCTGCTTGGGCTGGATCAGCCGCAGCTTCACTGTTTCCGGCTTCAGTCATTTTGTTTTTTGAAAAATGTAGAACAAGTTTCAAGGAAACAAAGATAAGGTACACAATATTTTGGAACACTGTATCCTTCAACGTTGAGCAAACCAAACAGCTAATATATAGGGTGTTTCCCTATATAGCCGTGGTGGATATTTAACCCTGCCCACTCCAGACGTCTTTTGGAGTATATGGGTAGGGGTCTCTGAGAGAAAAAGCACGGCTGAGTTACTCAGTATCTAACGTTGAATTACCGCCTTACCAAACCGTTGGGCGCCATGTAGTGTAGCTCCTATTTCCCTAATAGGCTCTGCGCATTGGAATAATATATCCTATAGGTTTGACATAGGACTACGGTCAGTATGTCCCTATCGAGTATATTAAACTTAATTACTTGTGCCAGCTAGCTCAGAGGCCACTAGAAACTCCTTGACAACAAGAAGGGAGTAGTTTCTGGCAGCCGCAAAACATGACCACTATGTTTCCCTTTAGAATCAGAACGTGTCCCAGAGTCGTGGAAACAATAGATAACTATTTCACTCAGCTCAATCGTGCATGCTTAGTTTTCTCCAAGTTACACAGAAAGGAATAGACGGGCGTTTCAATAAAAGATTTATTGAACAGTCTTGTTTCTGGTGTAAGTAAAATGTGCTGTTACGATCACAAGACAGTATGCGAGATAAATAATGTACAGTGTGAGCAGGAGAAATAAATAATACTGCGATAGCATTATCTTTTAGTACATATGCCGTTACATAAATAACACAGACTAAAAATGCGAGTACTCATACGATGTGTTTCTAAGCTAGTTCTACCCCAATGTACCTAACCTAACCTAGGTGTAGGGAGAGGTATGAAGTAGGTGAAGTATTCCTTACTATGGTATACTAAGAGTATGTTAAGCCTAGTATGCCTAGTATGCCAAGAGTCCCTCTAGGTTCTTATCAGCTCCATACCTGAAGAATGAGAGAGGTAGGAATCTCTTTGCCAGACTCGAACTCCAACACCCCGCAAGGGAAGTCAGATCACTGGAAGCTGGACTCTCTGCGTTCAGGGATGACAGCGTCTTCTCAGTGCGTCAGGCCGGGAAACGGGCTCCTCTGAAGTCGAGGTCTCCTCTAGTTTACAAGGGCTAGGGAAGGTATATTTATACCTGAGAGTACCTAGGAATGTTAGTATTGACGTGAGTCGGACAGCGAAAGACGTCATGAATGAACCCCTAAGGAATAATGGTTCATGCATAATATATGAGTCCTTGAAGAAATCAATAGTCCTGGACTAGGGAAACTCCCGCAGCCTAAGGGTCTGTTCTTCATGTACTCGTTGTGACGTTAGGGTGGACGGATGTCGGAGACCATGCCTGTATTTGGAGTGCACGGTTTAATGCCTAAATAAGGGCTGGGATTTTATGCCTATATAAGGGCAGGGCGAATTGTGCCTATATAAGGACATGATACTGGAAAGCCCGTTATGGACACCCTAAGAGGAATACAACACACCAATGGCAAAGAACACAACTTTGGTGAGAGCCTTTAATCAGCAGAAGGCGAGTGTTATGGCAGCAGCATTCTATTTTCCTGCAGAGCTGACACAAACCCACGCTGATGCCCAGCTTTGGGTGGTCTTTTTCCTTACACAAACATAAACAGAAAGATTAAAACATAAGTGGAAACCCCAGAATGTCAGACAGGAAACCTCCTAATTAGCAAGGCTGACTAATGGTTAGTTCAAGAAAACTCCAACTAAACTGAATGCCTCACTTCCTGTACCTATTTCTCTGAGCCTCCCAAAGCGCTTTGAAGCTGCCAAAAACAGCACACACAGCTTTACAAGAACTGTAAATAATGATGACAAATACACGCATCAAACCTGGGTATAGCCACATCTAGCACACATTGTGCTTGTTGTAGTTCGAGGTCACGATGTACATACAAGCATCTATAGCCACTCAAGAACGAGGTAAGCTTTTATTTCATATTTAGGCCCTTAGGTATTAGCAACAGCCAATAGGTCCTGCCAGACTTCCATCCTCCCTCCCACTGTGCCTATCTCCATACCACACCATTCTATGACGTCATTCACTCTCATCATTGCAGGAACCAGCTCAGACATGGGGAGACACAGGATACTACAGGACTCTTTTAACATTAACAGGGAGACTACATGTGTTTACAATAATTACTCATATCGTAACATTGATTCATCTAAACCAATGGAATTAATAATTGGTTTGACCAAGGCGGGAAACCATGTACTTTTAATGAAAGTAGGAAACTATGGAAAATTTAGTAAGACAAAATGTTTAAAAATAAGCTTACCTTGGCATCTCGGACGTCATACGTTCGACAGGTAATTCTTCCGGATTAAAGAAAGCACATCCATTCATAATGAAGTTAAACAATACTGTAAATGTATAGATAAGCTTTATCTGCATATGCACAAGCGTAATATAATTAGCATTTATCCCTAAAAAAAAAAACGATTCTGCACCCTATTTAGGCTAGCACAATTGTGTAAACTTTCCATGAATCAGGCTTCAAAAAATCAACGTATGACCACATTTTACAAATGCATTACCTCCACTCCAATATAAGTCGTGTGATTTATAGTAATACATTCCAGCCAGCCTGGCATGGTTTCATTTTGCCCTGTGGAGTCAGGCCTTCCCCTTACACCCTCAAGCTCCACTAGCTGGCTTTGCTGGGAAGAAGTACATGGTGCGCCCTAGTCCTAATCCGAAATATAGTATACTGAGAAGGTATCAATGCCTGCCGCACCATCCTTGTTCTCAGCCACACTCTGCAAGCATTGTGATACCCAGTTCTGCAGAGGGCAGCTTGGTGCAAACAGGGGCAGGTGAGGTTCCGATGGGAGACAGGGACACCAGCTGCCAAGGACCACTGCCTAATCCTAAAAAGATTTGTTAAACTTTTCATTTTTTTAAAATGCATACTGTTTTCCTTGAAGGAAAATGGGCTGCATTTTGAAAAAAATGCTTTATTTAAAATCCATTACAGACAGGGTGGTCTGCTGATCCTACAGTCCACCATCTTTGTGATGGCAGCGAATCGTGGGTCGCAATTTGCATCTTCCTTCATTAATATGCATGAGGTAGGTCAAGTTGAGACCCACTACAACTCGGTATTTTGCGACCCAACCTATTACTATATAGGTCAGGATTGCACAAAACCATTGGATTCACTAAAATGCGGTGCGCAAATTGCGAATACTTTTAGCGAATAGAATGTTCATAAGTCTAGTCCTAGGTGAGCTGCCAGTCAGAATCTGTCACAAGATACACCATAATCTATCTCAGTCTTATGAGCTAACACACACTGACAATGCCAATAGGTTTGGTTTCTTATGCGAACATAAGAGAGCATTATTTGTGTAAGCTTCCGTTTACATGCCTTAGCTGCAGCACATTAAATCTAGATCTACTGGCTTTGTCAATGCTTGTTATGTGCGTCACTGAGTATGTCCTCCTAAAGCAAATTATAAAATCATGTGACTTTACAGGGCTCTTCTTTGTAGCACCACAGTGAAACTTCATTAAGACAAGAGCAATTGTACAGCCTCCTCAAGAGAACCCCACTAACACTCCTCTAACACTCTCTTTCTAAATGGACTAATATAATTTGATAGCGATTTAATTAACTTTGTTAATTTCTTAAACATGTTTGAGGAGAGACGATGTTATGTCATTTAAGTTCATTGCTCTTGTAATTAGCACTTTGTTGGAAAATGGCTCTGGGTCTCCATGGTAATCAGGGAGAGACTTGGGAACCATTCTCTCTCTCTCCTCTCTCTTCTCCCTCTCTGATCGCTTTCTCTCTACCTTTCACCTCCCTCCGTCTCTCTCTCTCTTTTTAAGGCTTCTGGTGCCTGATGCAATTAACCTGGGGGAGCTGGGGAAAGTGACAAAGGCACCAGGAACAGCCCTGGGCTTTTAAAATCTGCCCCAGCCCACCGGGGAAATGCCCAGGCGAATGAAAGGCCTGCCCAGCCCTAATGGTAACGGATTTTTGCAACATGAAGCAAGTAGCACTTTTTATACAAATCTCCTAAAAATCATGAGTCTCTGCTGTACCCAAAGACTTCACTCATTTTGTAAGGTTCTGATTATGCATAAGTTGGTTCAACTAGCACTACAGTAATACTATGGACCTGCATTAAATTATCACAATTGTATGAAAAAGGATACTTCTTTGTAGCAGAGCAGAAGTGCAGAGCTACTCTGTCTGTTACATCGTCCTCAGCATAGCTCCATAACCTTGTTTTCATCACAGTCTTATCCACTGAGAATACCAGCTGAAGAAAAAGTTTAAATTGAATTCAAATGTAAAAGATTTAAAAGCAACCATTGCACTGGTTTGCACAAAAAACATCAAGTAATTCCTTCAATTGCATTTATTTAAATATTGTTCACTCTGATTACGAGTGCCCTGGAGGAGGGTGCAATATTTATCGCACCTGATAAAATCCAAGACTGAAGGGACTGGAATTTATCAGGTGAGATATATAGTACCTGTGATGAGTTTGCCACTAAAATGGGGCATAACATGAATTTTGGTGCTTTCCGCGTCAAAATCAATATGCCTTAGTGCCTATTGGGGATTTTACCCTAGGGCAATTTTGGCAGGGGTTGCAGTATCTGGCGAGAAACTTGTGTTTTCAATGTCTGGTAACAGTAGTTACCAACCATATCAAAATTAACTGGGGCATTTGTAATCAGAGACTAAGAACCTGATTTCAAGTCTGGCGGTGTGGGAGCGGGCTGCCACACCACCGCTCTGTTCACACTGTCAAACCTGTCCACCGCCCGCCAGATTACAAGCTGATTCATGGTCTGGCGGGTGGGTGGCATGGCAGTCCCGCGGCGGTGCAGTTTAAAGGCTCATAAGTGAGCCTTAGAACTGCACCGCCGCGGGACCGCCAATGCAGGCTCATGCAAGCCATGGACTGAGCAGTCCATGACGTGCAGGAACAGAGGTGCATGCACACAGGAGGGCACAAGCTGTGCCCCCCTGCATGCACCCCATGCACTGGGGTAACAGGGGGCCCCATAGGACCCCCTTTGTTTCCTCACTGCCAGCAGTTTCATGGCGTCAGAACCACCATGAGATTGCTGGCGGTGAGTAAACTCGTAATATGCTTGGTGGTGCCGCAGCGGCACCACCAAGCTTATTGCGGCCTCAAGACCCCTGTGCCAATGCCAGAGATTGCGGATCCCTGGCGGTTGCGGCGGTCCCATGGAGGTCCGACCACCATACTCTTAATACGGCGGTCGGACCGCTGATGTGGCGGTCCCCGACAGCCACCGCACCTCCACCGGCCCTTAGTGTTCCAACTGGCAAGCACACAATTCAGAGACAAAATATGAACGCAAGAGCCTCATAGTATCACAATGATAGTAAAGGCAGCTTCTGGTTATTCTGTAATAAGAGAGCAGAAAGTACATTTCTATATTTTTGTTATTTATTTAGTTTGGATCTAACCTAGGAACTAGCAGTGCACTTTATAGAGAACAAAAAACCTGCTTAACAGATTAAGATCAATTGACATCAGTTTTTATAATGCTGCTGCAGGAAGAATGCATTTAATCAGGGCAACTGAGGATTTAGAAAGTCAAGCAAGAATGTTATTAGCACTGTTGATTTAAGACAGGATAAGCAATTGTTCTAAGGTGCACTATGGAGAACATTTATTTTTCCTTGTGAAGGAATCTCAGTACCATCTCCAGGATCAGGTTGCTCCTCTGTTATTATATGCTTTAATACTCTTTCTGAGGAATTGTACGTCTCTCCATCAGCTTAGACAGCTTACATATACTGTGATAAAGTTTGGGAACATATTATATCCACCTTCCATTGTGCGCTCCTGATACACCGATGCAAAAATCTCTAAACTTCACAATGGACTAATAAAGATCAGAACGCTCAACTGTACTATTTATGGCAAAAATGCATTAAATCCGTCCAATTTCAAAGTAATTGGGAAGAGCTAGTAGATCACTCTGTGTCCACAGACAATTGGAAGCAGTGATGGAAGTGAAGGAAAGTGACACCAATACTTATTAGATATACCCTAATCTAGTACACAGCTTTACACAAGGTAAATGTCATATCAGGGGTTCTTCCACGTTGTCCTGTTTTAGCTTTATACACACAATGTCAGAATACTTAGAGTTGCAACTATTTTGGCTTGTAGTTACTGTCTTCTCTATGGTTATCCAGGTCCTTCTGGCCCACAGGAGTGTTGACATTGAAAACACCACATTAGGTTAATACTATATTTATTAAAAAAAAAATATTATACCAAGCTCAAAAGAGAAGCAAACATACACAGGTGTCGAGGAAATATTGACTGTGGGGCCACAAAAAGGAGAGGAATAAGCAGAAAAGTCAGGTCTTTAGAATCTTGTGAAATAGGAGGAGCGAATGTTCCTTTCTATTATGGATAGAGTGTGTATTCCGTGATCTAGGATGGAGCACAGTGAATATTCAGTCTTCCCAAGTTTTGCGTTTTGCTTGGAGGATTGTTAGAATCATGAGATGAGCTGATCTCAAAGATGTGCTGGGCTGGTACTAGCTGATTTTGTGTTTGAGGTACAAGTGGGTTGCACCTAGGTGACACTAATAAATCAATTTCAAAATCTTGAAATCAATCCTTGCCTTAACTGGAAGCCAGAATATTGAAGATGGGAGAATAGGTTTTATTGGTGTATAATGACTGTGGCCTGAGTTAATATGTTTATCTCTTCCGTGCACTTCCTCGTGTATCTGGTCGATACCATGAGTCTTACTGTTCCAGAAGTATGTAAACATCTTGAGAGAGTTAGAGAACTTTGTACGGAGCAGTGATGTCATGTTAAAGCCTTTAAAGTATTTAGTATGTTAGACTATGATTCCAGAGCATGATCATCTATTTGCTTTCTATCATCATCTGTCAAGTCACTCTATCTGTAGAGTTATTTCTGGCACCTCACTCTGCGGTGTTATCACACTGTATGTTTTCTTCTGAAGCTAGAGAAACTCAATAGATTAAATCTCAGAGAGCGCAAAACCTAGGGGCCAATTCACAAACGGCCTCCGCACTCATGGTGGAGGTCCCGCAGTTGTGGCGGGGGGCCGCACACGTGAAGGAACCTCCGCAATGGTTAACTGCAGGACGGAGGTCCTGCCACGAGTGTGGGACCCCTGCCACGAGTGCGGTGGCCATATATAAATCAGGCCATGTGTGTTCACACATAAAACAATGCCCACTAACCTAATGGTGCAACAAAAGATCTGGTGACATTTCCCACAGGCCTAGCTACTCCTCATGAATCAGTAGGCAGCAAACCATGTTCTAGTTGGGCATCTCACTTACTTGGCAAGTTGCCAGCTGAAAGAAAACTGTTATCACAACATAGGTTTTAACAAAACCTGCAAGTTAATATCCAGTTTGAAAATATCTGAATGGATTTAAGATTTGCTCAATGCAGCATATCGTTGTATCGCTCATGAAATCTAATATTTTAAGAACACTGGTGCCCTTTAGTTGTATTCTAGGAAACCTTAGAAGAGGACTCTTATTTAAATCTCTGCACTTACATGGACCATGCAAGCTTATGTCTAATCTTCATTATTTAAAAAGTTGGAACATCATTAAAATGATAAACATTCTTTAATGTAGCAAACAATCCAAGTTGCCATTTTTAGAAATCTGTTGCAGAAAAGTGTAAAACGACACAAGGAAGGAGGCTTCCGATCGGGAAACCTTACTTATTGTAGGTGGAAAAGGGATGAACCCATAAAAATCAGTAAAAAAAATATAAACAAAATCAGGATAAAGTTTTGAGATGGAAGTACCTAACGGAAAAAACTTCAAACCAGACATGATAAGGAAGCAAAATAAACAGGTAACATATAATAAGGGGAGCTGTAAAATGAGAAGCAGTAGTAAAGAAGGAGCTAAGAGGTACAAAAAGGATAAATAGCTCCTTCAACACTACATCTAAGGACTGACATTTCAAAATATTTTTTATGTTCCTTCTTCAACACAACCTGCCAAACATACCTTGCGAAGTACATTCTGAGCCTCATGGCTGAGTTCTGGTGATGTGATAAGAAACACACCGAGCACCAACAGTCCTCCGGGCAGCATGCGGGATAACTGTTAAAAGTATATGATAATATAAGCACTTGAGAAAGCAAACTCTAAAAAGACACAACAAGCTTTAAAGTCTACTTTGTTATTATTATTATTCCAGCCGATTAGTCTTTGGGAATACACAAGTCTGTGTATGTAAACCACATCTTCCACGTTTACCCTAGTGATACCAACAATTATTACAACAGTGTAACCAATGAAGGAGATTGACAACTAGTCATGAATAGTCTATATCAAATGTCTCCCTCTGAAGCCTTCCCACAATGTGTGCAATCTGAGAGTCACGACTGACACTGACTGTAAAGTCATTCCACATGTAAAAAGTCACAAAAAACAGTATTTTTCCATTTTAGCATCCTACAAGTTTTCTCACTCCACAACAAATCAGCCTATTTTTGTTGTGGTCATCTCTCACATTAACAGCTGCAATGATGGGCCACCTCGCCAAGAAACTCCCTGATTCCAACAGTCAGTGCTTAATTTCAGTGGTGGCTGGCAAATACGGAGAGTGGTGGGGCCAGCAAATGGTTGGTGGGTGGGTGCATGCACTATCGTGGGCCGCAAATAAAATAGAAATTCACTTACCTTATATGCTGCATGCACGACGCATCCTCCATCTCGCTCCAGTGCAGTGTTCAGCATGGGATCCAGCTAACTCCCTTAACTAGTACTGGTGCTGCTCTCATGCTGTTAATCAGCATGATCAGCATGAGAGAAGCACCAGGATTGGAGGGGGTGGCCTCTCTCTGCTGCCAAGGACACTGGAAGCCTCTGCTTGCTCTCAACCCAGCTTAAGATAGGTTTAAAGTGCGAATGTCTGGCTGCCGTCGCAAAACAGCCAGCCAAAGGGACATGCGCACTTTAAACTTAAGTGAATATTCAGCCCATTACTCCTCCCTGCTGCTGCCACTCAGGAGACCGCACCCCGTCCTGACACTCGGTTCATGACGGGTTGATTAAAAATAAAATGGTAATAAATTAGCTTTATTACCATTTTATTTTTCATCTCTGTGGCTTTTGGGAGCATTTTAGTTGGCGGGGGGACGCTCCTCCGCTCTAATGGAGGAGCCGGCCCTGTTTAATTTGAGTCAGTGTTTGCCGATGGGGTCACCGGCACCTATTTTTGGGGATCAGCACTTATTTTTCTGCATCAGATATTTACCGATAGCGAGAGAGAAAAACACACAAATAGGGAAAGACGGGGGGAGAGAAAGACCCTCATAACAAGCATTTGCAATGCAATAGGTCTCGCATTATTAAAGTTTGAGCTATTGGTGTTGCATTATTTAGCAAGACATGTGTGGAGGCAGGGGCCCAAGGGGGAATCGGCATTGCTGACCTGCGCTGCCTTGCTGGTGGCCCTGTAATCACCAAGGAGCTGGATTGCATGTCTAGCTACTGCACCACGTGCTCACGGGCAACTGCATTTGCCTACTCGGGGGAGGTCCACTAAGGTCCTCCCTTTGAATTCTGCAGCGTGTGTGCCCCTTCGCCCTCGTTGGGCCATACCTTGTGGGGGCACTGTGGTTCTCCTGGGTAAGACCTCAACGGAGGCCCCCTTTGCATTGATCTATGGACTCATAAAAATTACTGTATCACTTGTAGTAGGCGAGCAGGTGCTCCTGCGGCCTACGTTGTATTCTAGCGACCAATCTTCCCTACCAAGCTCATACAAATTACCACAACCCTGCTACTAGGGGTACAGGAGTTTGTGTGCTATGTGGACCTATGGTTACTGACGTGTTTATGGTGATATTTGGTGATTCCTGTGTTTCCTTCAAAATCTGATGTGCATTCCATGACCTAAGTATTCACTACGGTTACTGATGTACTTATGGGATCTTTGGTGATTCACGTGTTAGCCTGGTCTAATCAACCTGCTGCATATCATGCCCTGATGCAATCATGTATGTCGTTTTGATTCTTACATTGTCAAGATTACGAGTACTATTTCAGGATTGGCATAGAATGCAGAGAATTTACGATTTATGTTCTTTTGGTCTATGTTGTATGTACAAAATATAATATATGTTTTCATATAATCCTGGTTGGTGTATTCATTGTGTTTCTGTATGTGTGTGTCGCAAAAGCTTTACAGATTCTCTCTGATGATATGCCTGACTGCTATGCGTCAAGCTACCAGAGGGTGAGCACAGGTTATCTTTGGTATGTAACTTACTTGCCCTGACTCAAGTGGTGGGTTCTGACTGGCGTAGCTAGAACTACTGCTACCCGGAGCGGCCCCTAAGTTTGCCGGTGCAGGTAAGAGTGAGGGGTACCAGCAGATGAATGACTTGTTCTGGGAGAGGGGGATTAGCAGCCGACAGACGACTTGTTCTCGGGGGGGGGGGGGTGGTCGTAGTCGACAGACATGACTCACTCACCCCTCCGCCGCCCCCAAAAAGAGTGCCAACTCCCCTAGCTACCCCACTGTGGGTTCTGTCTGGCTTTGGTGCATACCCTAGCCAATAGTTATTAAACCACAAAGATCCACCCTCAGATAGTTTCAAATGCCATGTCCTCCCAGATTGAGTATGTTTCCTACAATGGTGGGAAAAACACACAGTGTTTTTAAATACCCCTCACACACCAAAAGGGCCCTTGGTGTCATGCTTCATCATGGGGGTCTTCCCGCCCCTCTACGGGACGGGGCGTGCTACAACCTACGGTTACGCGGGAGCACTGTTGTCGTGAAAAGACTGCGTCGTGTAGGAATGTGAGTGGAAGGGTCGGGGGTGAATAGAAAAGTGAGGTTAAAAAATACCTGGCTCGGCGGTTTAGAAAATACATTTTTAATATACCTTTGAGCTGGTATTGTTAAAAGAGTGGGGACGGAGGTGTATTTGCCTCAATGAGCTATGCCTCCAAAGTCAACATGTTTCGAAGCCCCCTGGCTTCTTCTTCAGGACTTAACGGATCCCTTCTACACTCACTTAATATGTGGTGTGTTTTAACCCTAATCCTCTCTAAAAAAGTGTGGGTGAGAGTAAATAGAACAGTGCATGCAAATATTTAATGCACATATACGATACCTAAATAGGTATCTGTCATCGTTATCTGGAAGAAAAACGGCATTATACATATATATTAAAAATTAAAAAGCGGAAAAAACCATCCATCGTGATAAGATAGTGACCTAAAAGGGAATGAAATGATTAATAGCGGGACACATCACCATCAAACTGCACTGTGAATTAACGATAAGGAGTAAATGTTCACTCATTTCATTCCCTTTTAGGTCACCTATTTAGGTATCGTATATGTGCATTAAATATTTGCATGCAAAGCAGTACCTCTTTACTCCCCCCTTTTGTTCTTTTTGCATACCCTAGCCAACCAGAAAGCTTTTTTCTAACAATGGCTTTTACCAGCATTTAAAGCATTAAGCTATTACATATCGATAATGCATATAACAATGCTTATGGGTCTGTTTAGACCAATAATGTTGCCATTTCTTTTGCACTTTACCTTTACCAAAGAACATTCTTTCGCAGTGCTGATGGTGCACAGTACTTCAAACTTATCCCAGTCCTCACAGTTTTCAAAAGGTAACATTATTTGTCCATTTCAATCATCCGTTGCACATTTTACAGGCCTATAAATAAACATGTTAAGATACACGTTTCTATTACCTGATGACAGTAAAATAACAATATTTCATCAGACTGAGACTTCTGACAAGTACAAGCTCATGACCATAAATTCCTATCACTTTCACTTTTTCACTATAAATTTTGGTTAGTAACTTTCGCACAAATCGATGGAATGCTTTGCAACTTCACAAAGTTTAAAGATTTTCCTCTCCATCTTTTGATTGAAGAGCTGCAGTTAACAAAACAGAATATCATTAAATTATGTAACAATTCACATATAAAATAAATAAAGGCATAGGGGCACATGCATCAAGGTAGGCTTTTGCGATTCCTTAATTGCGATTATTAAGGAATCGCAATTAAGGAATCGCAAAAGCCTATGCATGTAGGAATCGCTATAAAAATAGCGATTCCTAAACATTCCTTAATTGCGACTCGCAAATTGCGACTCGCAATTAAGGAATGCCGTCCCATTCATTCCTATGGGCCTACAGGCCCATAGGAATGAATTGGAGATTGCATGCGCAATTTGCGAGTACCAGTAGGTACTCGCAAATTGCTCATGCAATTTCAAGGGTGCAAGGGTGTCAAAATGACACCCTGTTGCACCCTGAAATTGCGATGTGCACCCATGTTGTGCACACACATGCCCCAAGGGCATGTGTGTGTGTAACCTAAAACTTTAAAAAATGCATTTTAGTGCATTTTTCAAAGTTTTGCAAATTACAGACAAGTTTGATTTGTCTGTAATTTGCGGTCCCAAACTAGCGAAATCGCTATTTGAAAGTGCTTCTAGCATTGCATTTAAGGAATCGCAAATTGCGATTCCTTAAATCTGTCACAATTTAGGAATTCGCAAATAATTGCGAATTCTTAAATTGCGCATAGAAACTACTTTCATGCATCTCCAAAGGCCAATTTGCGATCGCAAACGGCCGATTTTTGCGAATCGCACCGTTTGCGATCGCAAAAACCTTTGATGCATGTGCCCCTAAGTCCTTTACATTGAAATCAGATACTGTCGGCCTTCACCCTAAATACCGACCAGAATAGAATGCCCTCAGAATTAATAAAAAATAGATCATCCCCGTACAAAAATCTCCCTATATAGATTATAAAGTTAACACAACTTTCTTTATTAAACGCGCCCCAGACATATTTAAATGCGCAAGTATGCTGCAGCAGACAAATCCGTTCAGCGATGTAGCAAGGGTGTCGTGAGCTCGAATGAAAGCAGCGGGAAGGGCCCTCCTACCTCCAGTTGGGTAACACGGTGCGTGTAGCTTGAATTGAGATTTAGAGGGTCCTCGCGCGCCTGGGTCCCGGTGCCACTGCACCTGCTGGGCCAATGATAGCTATGCCTCACATCCGTTCATGGGAGCGGTACTTATCCAGTACTTTCCACACCTAAATATGTATATCAAAGTGGCTGGTCTCTCCAGTGACGCGCAATCTCTAGTTACGCTATCAAGCGAGCCAAAAACAGGAAGTCCTCGCGGAGCTCTGAGTAATCCCTAGCATAATCAAATATATATCACTCGCTAATGTTTGCCAACTGCAGCTGAGATTCTTCTAAATACAGCCTGCCAGAATGAGTGAAGACAGGAACATGAAGGAAACAAGTGAATCGGGTCTGCAGACGATGAATAGCATTAAGTGCAGAGAAGAGTGGACCCAGCTTCCCCACCTTTGTAAGAAAGCTGTGACTTTTGGGATAACTTAGGTCTCAAAAAGGTACATTTTCAGAGAAATGATCAGCAAACATATGCCACAATACCCAGAAACTGTCAAACTTGCTGAAATTTTTTTTTCGCATTTATTAAAGTGAAAATAATCTCGCAGTGCGATAAAAAGATCTTGCAATAAACAGGAAAAAGGCAATCTTAAATCGGAAAAGTCACAAACGTTTCCAAAAGAAATAGTTATGTTTGCAAACATCACCAACATTAAAAAAACAGTGGTGCGCGCGCACCACAGAGGAGCGGGGGGAGGGAGCGCGGCAGCGAGACGAACGCGCGCTGCTGCGCGTGCTGGCCACCGACGGGAATGGGAGGAGCAAAGGCGGGACATGCGCCCGCCTTTGCCCAATCACGGGCCGTTTTTCCCCAAAAAAAACACGCTACAGCCAATGTGGGCTTCGGAAAGCAAAACCACACGCACGAGCGTGTGGGTAGCTTTCTGAAGCCCTTTCTAAAGGTCTCGCGCTGCGCGAGCAGTGCTGCGCACTGCAACGCAGGCGCGAGACCTAAAAAGTAGAAGTGATCCAGATCTCTCCTCTCCAGCCATCTGAGAGTGATTGTTGAGAGCTATGGTTTCTGGTTAAGTTATACTAATTCTATAGGATAACATAACCAGGATTCTATATATTTCATGACCAAAGAAGCTCAATGATACACCAAGCAGAAAATTAGGGAAATGCCATCTGCTGTAAAGTTTAGGCAGTAATTAGGCAAGGATTGTTGGCAATCTAGCAAACGTATAATTTCGCTGTTGGAGCACTTCTCATTCACCTGCAACAAGGTTATTTTTACTCCTTTTCCTGTAATTTGGTGCCCTAAAGCCTTACCTTGCATTCTGGAGTTGCCGGCCTTCGATTGTATTGCAGTGTAATTGCATTTATAATGTGCTTAGTACCCCTCATGAGGCGTCAAAGTGCTTTACTGTGAGTAGCATGCTACTCAGCAACCCAAGGTCAGTAGTTATTGGGTTTAGTCATATGCTCCCAAGAAAAAAACATTCCAGGCATTTGCTCCAGTTTCTTTGTGATAGATTAAAATGAACATGATCTTTAGTGGGGGCTGTGTGGTTTCAGGCAAATGGTTGGTGAGATAGATAAATAGTCTGGCAGAGGTTAGTTATTGTTAGGTTGCAGGGATAGGGTTTTAAAGAAAGAAATGAGGTGTGAGCCATTTGCAGGAGTACGATAAGAGTTTAAGGCAGACAGGCATGAGACTGGGAAAAGGCTATACCCAGAAAGAGGGGGAACGAAGAGGATGGAAACAGGGCCGAATTTAAGCACTGGTGGCGCATGGTGCGAAAATCTATTTTGGCGCCCCCCGCATGACCTCCTTGGATTCCGTCACTACCATCCGGCAAAAGTGCCCCTCATCTCTCCAGGATCACTGACATAATATCGACAGACACAATATCGACCTACCAAAATATCGGGACAAAAATATCGATTACACTAATATCGACATAAGATACTAATTTAAAAAAGACACAAATATCGACTACAAAATATCGTAAAACATTTACATCGATTTCAACATTATCGAAGTCAAAAATATTGTGATAAATAATATCGCACACATTAAAAAAGCATAAAAACTGACAAAAATATCGATTACAAAAATATAGACAACAAAATTATCGAACAACAAATATATCGACATGTAAAAATAATTTATAACTCAAAACATACCCCAAAAAATATAAAAATAGCAATAACACACACAACATACATTATAAATCACTTAACACATATTTTTAAAAAAAATCAAAACAATGTCATATAAATTTATAAATACACAAATATTATTTACTACTTCAAACATTATATATAAAATAAAATATAATTATTTAACATTTAAGAGATTATAAATAACAAATAATATACTACAACACTTTAAAAAAAAAAAGAAAAAAGTAACTGAAACTTAATTAACGTTTTCCATATACAGAAAACAACTACCAAATTAATTAAAACAAGGAGTAACAACCAATGAAATACACAAACAATTGAAATTACCCAATAAGATTGAAACAACAATTAATAAAACACTATATAAACACATGCAAAATCAACATTATTTTACCTTGCAACCAAAAAAGCAACAATAAGGAGAAACTCTGCCGGATTGCTGGCACAACATTGAACTGCATTATAGAAAACTCTGATTACAGCTCCACAAAGTAAGTAAAATAGCATTTTAAAACTACTGCTACTAAAAATGTTCTTAAAACAATTTTGTATGAACCAAATAATTAATATGTATTTTTTAAATTATATCTCCTCTACAGATAATTCTGAACAGAGTCAAAGAACTGCAGAACAGTGTGAAAAGTAAATTTGCAAATAAGGCAAGTATTACTCTCAAATTAACTAAAACAATTTTTTAAAATTCCAAACAGAAGTAGTAGCTAACCACAACTCCCCCCCCTAAAAACGCAATTAAACAAATTAATTAATATTACTCTTTTTATCTACAGCAATTTCTAAAGAAATACCAAAAGCAAACAGCAAAGAAAAAGCATCAGGATTGAAAAAATCTTCTAAATTCAACTTTGTAAGTATAAAATTGACAATGTACATGTTTTAGAAAATAAAACAGAACAGGAATACTTTTTTAAATTTTTATATACATTTCTCTTAGCATTTGAAGCATCACCATGACTGAAGGGGCCCAATTTACTACTTCCCAGAAAGGCAAATTGTTAATATGTTATATGGGGTATGTGTACACCCAGGAAAAGCAAACAGGGGACAAAGTTAACTGGAAATGTAGCAAATATTATTCTAACAAATGTTATGGAAGGGCTGCTACAAAGGAAACAACTGTATTATATGTTAGAGAGCATAACCACCCCCTAACGTAGCTGAAATTGAAGTTAGAAATGCTTTAGAAAATATAAAAGAAATTAGCACTGCATCTCAAAAGCCCACAACAGAAATACTTAAACACATGCTCACCAGAGTCCCAGAGCATGCAACTGGCCAAATGCCCTCAATATCCTCACTAAAAAGAACAATAGCTAGAACTAAAAAAGCTACTGCTACCACCACACCTATCCCCAAAACGTTTGCTGAAGTAGAAATACCACCTGAACTCACAGTTACTCATACTGAAGAACAATTTCTTCTTTATGACAATAAATCAGCTGACAAAAGAATAACAATGGGGCCTATTAGGGTAGCGGGCGGAGGCACCACCGCGGTGCTGGCGGAAAATGCCATTTTGCGCACGCCAGCAGCGGTCCTCACGCCCGCCATATTACAATGGGCAAACATAGCCCATTTCCCGTCCGCTGCAGTGCGACGTGAACCGTCATCAAAATGCGCCCGCCACCGCGGCGGTGGGAGCCAATAGAGACCCACCACCGTGCGGAATGACGTCCCGACCGCCGTACAAATCAGGATGCCCCAAACAGCCCGTCACACCGCAGCGGAGAAACCACCCAACCAGAGACGGCGGAAGCACGACAGCGGAGCGCGAAACCAGACTCCCGGTCCCCTCCACCCGGTCCCGACCGCAATGGATCCAGCTCTACACGCCTTTCCGGTGCTGTACCTGCTCCACCACCAGCAAATAATGGCCCGTCGCAGACAACGCCGCAGGTACGCAATTACACAACTCCACACACAACCACAACACAGTATTTATTTGATTTGTGATGTGATGTGGAGAAGTGTGGCTCAATGGTTAGAGTGGCAGACCCTGATGCAGAGATCTGGCCCGGGACCAGGGTTCAATTCCCGCCTCGGCGGTTCTTGGGCTCAATTTCCTCGGACCTGATAATTCTCGCCTCGGTGCCTATTCTAATCATGGGTCCCACTCTGCAACTCTGGGCAATAGCTTGCTTAATCTCCACAACGGCCCCACCAGCGCTGGGATGCCTGGCTTCACCTTGGGGGTGCCCAGGAGTGGACATTTCACAGGGAAAAGACAGGAAGGGTTCCACAGCGGTATGCGTACAGCGCCAGGACACCCTAGGGTAACAGTGCGCTTTACAAGTACAAATTTCATTTCAACTCCTGGGCTGACATACGGTTCCTGTCCACATCAGACACACTGGTGGGGACAGGAACATATCCCCAAGTGTACCCACACATGTCCTACCTGTCACTAAATCACCCCTCCGCATCCGGAACACCCATCAACCGCGAAATCATAGCAATGTCCCGGTCACGTCACCGCAGCGGTGCAGACGCGTGAAAACATGCGCACAATGGAGTAGACAGGGCCAGTGCCAGGCATGGGCAGTCCACAAAGATCATAGGGCCACACCTCCACCCTCCACACACCAGGCCCCCCACACACATTAGGGGACATACTGTGTGCTCCTCCTGTGCACCCCCCTGTACAATAACCAGCCAGGTGACCCCAGACCCTGCACCACACACACCAAACAACCAGGGAGACAGCCTCAGAAGGTGGGGCTGAAGAGGAACACACAGCACAGAAGCACAGGGCCAGGGCAACCCTCCCCCCCACACCCACACTCCACACATGTCAAGCAAACTGAGTCCAATCACAAAATGAACACTCACACTGAATATGAACAATACCCCAACTGTACACATTGCCCGACAAGCCACCCAGACACACCCCACACTGACACACAGCCACATACACAACCCAGATGGCAGCAGGAATGGAGGACAAGAAATGTGCAAGACAAAAGTGAGGTGGACAGTGATGGGAACACAAGGAGCTAGCCACAAAGCATATGCACATCACATGCAAGAGAAGGAACAGATCACAACACCCTTAGGCCAACCAATAACACATGGCTGGCACAGTGAGTGAAATCAAACCACAGTGAACTCTGTGCAACAACTCAGGGAGACAGCAATGCAAGCCATGCATAGGCACAGGGATGATAGGAAGTGTCTGAAGTCAAATAGTGACCAGCCACACATCTGTACCCACCTACTTGACATGTGTATGTCATCAGCACAACACACAGGGCCCAGTTACACACTCCATGACTGTCAACCACAACTTGGACCCTTCACACATACCCCTCCTCCACCCACCTCACACCTGCAACACCCAACACTAGTGTCAAACACACAGAATGGTGCAAATAATGTCCTGTGAATACACTGACAAAGAATCACACCCCCTGGGGTGCATCCACAAACATCACACACACTCAGGGATGCCTGAAGCAATGCTGGCACAAATACAATAGCCAAACACAAACTTAACAAACAACAGACAAAGAAGTACAACAAGCCCAGACATGTGCAGACAAACAGTGGCAAGGCAATGGGATCACAGACAGAACAGAAGTACACAACACCATCACTCAGGACCAATGCACAGACACCATACCCCAACACAGACAAGAAGTGCATCATCCCAAAACAATCATGGACACAAACTGGGAGCAATGGTCCAATAAGAAAAGACACACAGACATACCACACTACCCATCAAGTCAACATGGTGTAATAGTGTACCACATGCATGCACATGCACAATACTGACAAGTGACAGGTCAAATATGAGAGGAGAAACCACCAAGGTGCGCTCAAAACAAGCTCAGGAACAAGAACACTCCTAAGTGCATGTGACAGACACACAAGTAATGCACACTACACTTGCAACACACATCTGAATGTATCACAATGCACAAACAACTCACACACAATGACATGCAAAGAGAACATCACACACAGAGCATCTGTCAGCTGAAAGAGACAACACAGGCCAAACACTGCACACATCCACAGAAACACACAACAGATGCACATGCCAATCCCTCACATTGCAAACACAGCTGCACATCAGGGGCTGCACACCAGGCAATCACAAGGCAACATAGACTCACAGCACTGCATGCACAACAAGCAGTGTGCGCACACCAACCAAACCATTAGCACACATATCTGAGTGCCACAACATGAACCCCCACAACACAAATCACCACAGCACACAGACAACCTCACACATGAGATCTATTCCGTATGGAGAGATGCTAAGAACAAAAAGGAACTGTAGTGATGCGATCAGACTAAATGAAGAACTGAATAAAGTGGAGAAAAGATTCAGTGCCAGGGGTTATAACCAAAACAATATCAAAAAAGGTCGTCATAAGATTAATAAGATTAACAGAGAAAAATTACTGACAGGACACACTAAAAAGAAAAACGAAAAACAGACTAACAGAAAAGTTAGATTCATTACACCGTATTCTTCTGTGAGCTCAGAAATGTTCAAAATTTTAAACAAACATTGGCAGCTATTAACGGATGATACCAGCTTATTGGGAGCTGTGGGCCCAAAACCAATAATTACACACGAAAGGGGCAGAACATTGAGGCAATCGCTATGTCCGAGTTACATACCAGCCACAAAAAATAGAACATGGTTACCTTCTGCTCCTAATGGTTTTTATAAATGTGGTACATGTAGCATTTGTTGTTTTGCCATGAATAGAACAGTGACTTTCAAATATAACACAGAAAAGACATATACAGTGAATAAGTTCATCAACTGTAATACGAAATTTGTAATATATTGTATAAAATGCATCTGCGGGAAAATATATATTGGAAGCACTGTAAGACCTCTCAAGGAGAGGATACAAGAACATATAAGAGCGATACGCAACAACAATGCCCAGTATCCCCTGGCTTATCACTTCAACACAGTACATGAGATGACAGAAATTATAAACATAGGCTTTCATGGTATTGATGTGGTATGCCCGGGTCTCAGAGGGGGCAACAGAACAACGAAACTGCGTCAGACGGAAAGTAAATGGATCATTAATCTGAGGGCGGTGGAACAGAGCATCAATGTGGATAAAGAGCTGTTTGAATTTCTCTGACATAGTGTAACCACAGAGGCATGACAAAGTCTTTCTTATCAAACTGTGGTGGTGGGATGTGTCGACAATTGAATGACTGTTTTATATACAAAAACTTAAGATATCTCTCACTTATAACCAGATTGGCACATACTTGGTGGAGCTTTCTTTGATTTATTCTGCCACATGCTTTTTGTGTGAGAATTAACATCTTCTAAACTGAGGTAATAGGTTAACATTAGGAGACACACATTATATGAGACATTTTTTACCATAGGTTCTTTATCAAATAAGCTTGGTCCCATGAGCTCTTTCAGCTTTACATATGCTTATTGTGTGATATTTAACATCTTTGAAACTGAGATAATAGGTTAATACTATGAGACATGTAACACATTAGACTTTTTAACTGTCAGTTCTTTATCAAATAAGATTGGCCCCTTGAGCTCTTTCAGCTTTACTTCTAGCTGATCTTTGTAGATATGCAGAATATGGACCATCTCTTTTTAACAAAGGACTGGAGAGATTCCTTTTCACTCGTTAAATATATACTATGCTTATGATCCAACTGTAATACCTTTTATTGGAGATATAGTACATTCAAAATTTGGGACGAGAAGAAGAATTGAATGCATTAATGTATGTCAAATCCTTCAAATATAATCGATGACTAAGAGATAAAGATTATGCAATAAACATTTTATGTTCGTGCGGACCGCGGAGTTCAATATTAACAGTACGATTTATATACAAGCCGGTTGATTTTAGATTAGACCGTAAAATAGATTATTGATTTAAAATCCTGATGGCCAGTAAATACATTAAAAGGGCCTAACTACGAGTTTATTCAACATGGCCGCCACGGTTCAACCCGAAAAGGACCACACTAAGGGGCCGATTCCGATTCGGAAATCTCACCGACCGAGCCGGACCCGGAGAGATTTCCGACCGAATCGGACCCTATTAGCCCGACCGAACGAGTACGATGCGCACGTATGCTATCGGACTCAATTCGGTCAGACTCCCATTGAAGTCAATGGGAGCCGGTCGTACAACGCGTACGCGGGCTCCCATTGACTCAATGGGTGCGAGGCGAACAAGGGCGCCCCCTACAGCGGGTACGCATCAAAGCGACTCGCGCCGTACATGCACAGGTAGGGGGGACCCATGGGTCCCCCCTGTGTGCGGCCCGCGTGTCTACGCGTACAGGGGGGTCCGACACGGACCCCCAAAGTGCGGCTCCGACTGCTCTTTGGAGCCGGACTGCGCGAGTCGGTCGGACTGCTGGAGGTGCGCATCGTACTTACCTGGCCGGGGAACGTCTCCATTGCTCGGTGCGAGTCGTGTCCGTGCGAGTCGGTCGGAGCAGTCGGGTTCTGCGAACGAGTCGGTCGGCGATTTCGCGAGCGCACGCATCGTACTCGCTCGCCCGGACGCACGTACGAATCGGTCGGGAAATAGGGCTCCGAATCGGATCCGGTTAAGCCGAATCCGATTCGGAGCCCTACCGGCCGAGATCCGAATCGGCCCCTAAATATTGGTCTCTTTTCTATGTTTGGTTTAAACCAAGACGCGTTTTCAATAAAATGGCGCGGGACTAAGACGCGGTTGAGAACATAATACGGGTAGACGTTTGCGGGACGCCGATCATTCGGTAAGTTTCGAATATGCTATTGACAAATCTCCGTATGAGCGGATGATTTGTGTAGAAGTATTACGTCCCATCGGGACAATTAATAGAGATATATACTCTGTTTGACCATTCTACGTGCCTCTGGATCATTATTTAATAGTCGCTTTTATTTTTTGTGTCGTTCGATATTAGAGAAAGGACTTAACATGGTCCCTTGCCGCATGGATTAATCATGTTCTTATATTACTGGAACAAACAACTTTGAATCACAGTCACTACATATATGACTACGACTACGATCCTTTTGGTAAGATGGGAAGGTTTATGCATTTCATAATTTTTCCTATCTAGGCTAGCAAGACAATGGATGGTTAACCCCTACGCTTTACTAAACAACACTCTTTTATTCCCCTACTTGCGTACATTGTAGGTGTAAATGGACGATCCCAGAAATTCACTATATTATCAAATAAGTGTTTTGCTCTGACAACTGTATATATATATAAAAGGGAAAAAGGTGAGAACAATGTGTTTCCTTCCCTTATTTTTTAAACCATGCCTGTATGGAATGTCACTTTGATAATAAGTGACAACTTGATATTCTACTTCTAATAACACGAAATCACTAATAAACTAGGTGATGGTTTGGAACCAGTCTCAATCACTTTTCGGTGCACGGGTTTGAACATCACTAGGATGCACATTGGGTCTGTATATACCTTTTCCTTATGTTTGGTGATGGCCTATTCACTGTTGTCACATTGGCCAATGGGACAATGGATATTTTAATGTTTTTTAATGTTTTGTATAGTCTTGTAAAGTGATATGTAATTGATAGTTACAATTATGTGCTTTTTTATATGTGGTTTTGCAGCCTTGAGGAAGCCCTGCCGGGCGAAACGCGCGTCGGCTGCCGTTTGCATTTGGAATAAAAAAAAAGTGATAACGCAACAATTTCTCTGGACACGGATTATTTCTTGGACTGGTCATTTAAAGAGCACAC
Organism: Calotriton arnoldi; assembly: GCA_963921515.1. Lineage (NCBI taxonomy): Eukaryota > Metazoa > Chordata > Amphibia > Caudata > Salamandridae > Calotriton > Calotriton arnoldi. The sequence continues at coordinate 752,565 of CAWUFW010000505.1, forward strand.
ATGAGTTTGGACTAAATCAATTGGGAACCTTTCTTCCTAACAAAGTCAAATTGATAAAGGAACTCTTTAGTTACTTTGGTCTGGTGTGCTTTGGTGCTTGTGAGATCACACAGGAAGGGTAGCAGTACCACAGCAAACACACATACAGCTTACCCATCACCTACAGATGCACAAGTCTGGGACACCCAGGTGCAAACAACATGACCAGAGGACTGTGCAGCACAAACAGTTGCAATGCACATGATCAACCATGACTGCAAACCAGTACAAGAAAATCACACATAACCAATTGTGAAACTATCCTGAGTGGCACATTGGTCCTGTGCACAGATCAGCACCACAAAGCATAGTGTAACAAATGAAGTGGTGGGGAGGGACACACTCTGGCAATCCAAGGGGATAGCTGACATAAGAGTGAAGTGGTGTGTACGTCAGTAGTTGACGTGGCAGGAGTGCACCATACACAAATAGATGGAGTGCTCACTCACAATGGGTAGTTAACATAAGCACAGATAGGGGATGGTACAACTCCACATCCCACATGCCATACTGCAGCAAAAAATTGATCAAATGACAGCAATGCATGAGAAAACACACCCACAATGTCAGTGCGGCTGAGCAGGTCTGCACAGTGAGCACAAACAGTATCAAGACACATGGCTGATCAACAAAACACAACACAGACTTGGCAGTCACACACTCTGCATACTCACAATTGGCAACAACAACAAGTAGGTGTCCCCCAGAAGTGCAAGGACACACCAACACACTGCACAGTGCACAACCTACAACTCCCACATGTGCACACAATCACAAGCACAGGGCTGACCAATCCAACCAACAGGCACTCAAATCCAGGTTGATACATGTGTGCAGTTGCCATCGCAAGGGCACACACACATCAACACTACTGACAAAGTCACCCCCTTCACACTGCACACTTCATGACCACCCAAGTGCACACATTGTAATTTACACATGTAACTAGGATGACTGGCCATCACAAGATGACCATACACCAACACTGCTGTTCACACATCAAGAAAGATCACACAGAGATGATGGAGCCTGGCCAGCCTGCCTGCAATGCTAAGGATAAAATCCCACTCTGTGCTGGCAGTGCATCCAAACATGACATGTGTACAATTTAGCTAACATCACCATAGATTGATTATGATAACAGTAGTTCATCACAAACAAACATCATAGCACCCCCAAGCCTCATAGTCAAGAAGAACTGAAGTGCCTGTCACCTCTGAAAAACCCTGAAAAAGTGAAATTAGCCATTGGCAATGTTAAAGTGGCATACAGAGCATGTGTCACATCAAAGCATAGCCACACATAAAACCCTTTATTTAGCAAGGACACTCACAAAGCAGACAACTGGAGTAACTGTCTTTATTCACATATTACACAGATAGGCATCAAACGTAGACAAGAGCAAGACCAGTGGCCAGTCCAAAGTGCAGAGTAGGCACATGAGATCCTGCACAGGGAATGGGCAAACACAATAATGAACAGCAAGGCCAGTGGCCAGTCCAAAGTGCAGAGTAGGTACATGAGATCCTGCACAGGGAATGGGCAAACACAGTAATGAACAGCAAGGCCAGTGGCCAGTCCAAAGTGCAGAGTAGGTACATGAGATCCTGCACAGGGAATGGGCAAACACAGTAATGAACAGCAAGGCCAGTGGCCAGTCCAAAGTGCAGAGTAGGTACATGAGATCCTGCACAGGGAATGGGCAAACACAGTAATGAACAGCAAGGCCAGTGGCCAGTCCAAAGTGCAGAGTAGGCACATGTGTGCATGAGAACCTGCACAGGGAATGGGTGAGACTGTACACTGCCATGGACTGCAACACAGTCATGGGGACAACAATGGGCAGTCCAGCCACCGCTGTGGGAGAGACAGGTGTGTGAGGGGGACTTTGGCTCAGACTTGGCTGTCAGTCTGACTGGGAGCTGGCTGAGTGTCGGGGCCAGTTGGATGACTGGACCTGGGAGAGAGAGGACCAGCTGAGGTAGAGGCATCAGTGGCTTTGTGAGCCGGAGGGCTTGCTGGACCGGGTGGTGTGGTGGCACGTGGAGGTGGAGTCATGCTGCCATGAGACACAGTGTGGGAGGGAGAATGTGGAGGAGTGCCTTTCCACTTCTTGGGTACTCGATAGGGAATTATTGTCTTGTGCGGAGTGGTAAGTGGGGCGGGCACAACAGGCACACTCTCCACCAAAGCTGCATCAGGTGCAGCCGGTGGGCCTCCCTCTGGGGACCTGCTGGATCCGGAGGTGCGCTTGGCCTGGCCTTGCCTTTTCCCCTCCACCACCTGTTTACCAGGTGAACCCCCTACACTGACCTCCTTTGCCTACTTCACAGGGGTCTGGATGGGAGTAGAGGTTGTGGGTGAATCTGCCTTAGCGGGCTTTTTCTGTGGACCCTTAGCAGGCACCAGCTTCACAGCAGGAACGGGAACTGACTGCTTCTCTTTGCGAGACGCCTTTGGGACAGGAGGTAATCAGTCACAATATCGAATTTTAAATATCGATATGGCAAAATATCGAGTTTAAAATATAGAATGGACATAATATCGACTTACAAAAATATAGTGGTGCAGAATATCGAAATGCAGGTAAGAAATATCGTTTTTCATAATATCAAAGTTAGTAATATCGACAGTCATAATATAGTTGTTAAAAATATCGATTTTTTTATAGTGTTTTAAGTGTTAGTATATGTGTTAAAAGTATGTATTATTTTTGTAATGTATGTTTGAATTTTTTAAAAGAAATGAATTTTAATTAAATTAATTTTTGCCTAATTTAATTCCGTAGCGGGTTGTGGGTTTATAGGGGAATAGGGTGGGAAGTAATTTAATTATAATATATTTTTTTAGAATTATTTAGAAATAATTAACTATATGTTAATTATTTTTTGCGTAATTTAATTCTGTAGCGGGTTGTGGGTTTATAGGGGAATAGGGTGGGAAGTAATTTAATTGAAATTAATTAATTATTTTATTAATTAATAATTTAGTATTTAATCATTTATATTGTTAATTAAGTTAATTAATTTATTATTAATTAATTGTAAATAGATTAATAACAATTAATAATTAATTGGTAATTATGTTAATTGTGTTAATTTGTTTTATTAATTAGTAATTAATTAGATATTAATTATTAATAATTAATTTGTAAATATGTTAATTGTGTACTTTTTTTAGGAGTGGGGTGAGGGTTGATAGGGGAGTAGGGTAGGAAGTACTTTAGTTTTAATGTAAGTTTTATTATTTTTTATATTATATTTATTAAAATTTATTTTATAGTGTTAATTTAGTGAATGAATTTAGATTTGATGGTTATTAATTTTATTGTTAATTGTAATTAGTTAATTAATTTTTAATTAATTATGTTAATTTATTCATATTTTACAATATTGTAGGTGACGTTTATAGGGAAAATGGTGGGAGGTAAATTAATTTTGAAAAAATAATTACTTGTTAATTAATGTTAATTATATTGCAGGAGTGGGTTTACTAAATTATTCCCTACGCTATCCAACACTTTCCCTACTGTTACACTTGGTGGAGTGGGAATATTAAATTATTCCCACCCGCTAACCAACACTTTCCCTACTGTTGCATTCGCTGGAGTGGGAATAGTAATTTTTACCCTCCCGCTATCCAACACTTTCCCTACTGTTGCACTCACTGGAGTGGGAATAGTAATTTTTACCCTCCCGCTATCCAACACTTTCCCTACTGGTGCACTCACTGGAGTGGGAATAGTAATAACCTTAATATTGGTGATATGGATACTCTCATTACGATAGCGCTATTGGAGCGGGAAGACACGAGCACTGAGGGGGTCCTGAGTGACACACAAGTTTTGGAGACATTAGGGGTTATCACTGATGCAGCAGCCTGCACAGATTTTAGACCTAAATCAACATTGATGCCTATGTTACCACATGATAATATTGACACCTTTCAAGAATGTGTGAACAAAGCCCTATGTAAATATAGATTCAAAGGAGCTCGCAACAGGGACAGATCGAACAACCTTACATACCAACAAAGACAGGCTCTCACTTCTCTTGTCGAGGATGAGAATGTTGTGATCCGCCCGGCGGACAAAGGTGGCAACATTGTCATCCTCGACAGGTCACAATACATTGCAGAAGCCAATAAACAACTTGGGGATAGTAAGTTTTATCTGTCCACTAACACAGAGACCTACAATAACAGCATCACCAAACTATGGGATAAATTGGTCACTTGGAAAGACAAAGGGATTCTTGAATGGGAGGAATACTGTTATCTTAAAAATGATCATCCCATACTCCCGGTCCTTTACTTATTACCCAAGCTACATAAGGACCCCACTCATCCACCAGGGCGTCCCATTGTCTCTTCCAAAGGGAGTTTAGGCGAACATGTATCAAAGTATGTGGACCATTTTCTAAGAGATTTTGTTGTCATTTTGCCCAGCTATGTCAAAGATACCAAGGATTTTTTGAACAAGATCCAGACCATTAAATGGCAGGAGGATCTGCTTTTAGTGACGCTAGATGTTGAATCATTATATACTATCATTGATCACAAGCAAGGGCTTGACGCCTGCAACCATTTTCTTAGCACTAGACCTGTTAGGTTCCTCGAACATAGTACTATGATATGTGAGATGATCAGCTTTTGTCTCAAAAACAACATTTTCATGTTCGATGGGGCCCTTTATAAACAGATTACCGGCACGGCGATGGGTTCTTGCTTTGCTCCCAGCTTTGCGAATCTTTTCATGGGCTACTGGGAGCAGACATTATCCACCAACCCATCCCTTGCCGGTCATTTTGATCAGGTGGTAGTGTGGTGGAGATATATAGACGATTTGTTCATTGTTTGGAGGGGTTCCGAAATTGAGGCACAATCATTTATCAATGCTCTCAACAACAATACATATAACATCACACTGGTGGGCACTATCAACAGCTCCTATGCCGAATATCTTGATGTCAGGATTGACATTCAGGATAATAAGATCTTTACATCACTTTTTAGAAAATCCACTGCGGGCAACAGTGTGCTGCATGCCCTCAGCAGCCATCCAGAGTCACTCAAATGGAGTATACCTTATGGTGAGCTGCTGAGGGCGAAGCGTAACTGTAATACTGAGGAGGCATATCAAATGGAATGCATGACCATGCTTGAACGCTTCAGAATCAGAGGGTATCCCAACTGGGTTCTTCGTAAAGCGTAAAGAAAGAGCTGATGGTGTGATGAGGAGCACCACCATCACTGACCATATCGTTGAACCCAGCAGTGAGGATGAGGAATACCCCAGATTGATCCTCACTTTCAACTCTGATTCCAACAACATAAAACATATTGTAGCTAAAAACTGGGATATTCTCACGAATGATAACATCATAGGGGAAAATATTCCTAGTAGACCGAATATTATGTACAGAAGGGGTAAAAACATCAGGGACCTGTTGGTACATAGTGACATTACCAGATATCCCAACAGATTTGACCATGACCTCAAGGGATTTTTCCCTTGCGGTCATTGTAAAGCGTGTAAGAACAGCAGTTTCTGTAGGAAAGTCAGCTACAATGGTTCTACCATAACCATCAATCAATTTCTCACGTGCAGCACCAATTTTGTCATATATGCTGTTATTTGTCCGTGTGACTTGTGGTACATTGGCAGCACCAAGCACAGGGCCAAAAAACGCATACTTGAACATAGTAGAGCCATCACCAATCTGGATGAAAAATATCCAGTGGCACGCCATTTCCGTGATAAACACTTCTCCAATTCATCCCTTCTCAAATTCTTTGTATTAGAACAAGTTGTGCCCAATCCTAGGGGTGGCAATCGTGAACTGAAATTGAGACAAAGGGAGTCTAGATTGATAGTGCACTTCCAGACCAAGACACCGGGGGCTCAATTCGGATGAAGAACTGGCCATTCATTTAAAAGAGAACTGATCTCATATGTTGATTTGTAAACTCTCATCAATTTGACTGTTTTGTTATAGAATGTACCATGTGCTGTGTGCTCTGAACTTTGGTGGTTTCCCTATGTATTACTCATTTCTTTTCTCATTTCTTCTCTCATTTGTTGTGTGGTTAAGATGTTTTAATGAGAGATTGTGATATAACTCGCCGATATCATGTGAGTTGTAACATATGTGTATTTTCTTTATTTATTCATAGGAGGAAAGGAAGGGGTCCCTTCACTGGTATTTACTTCACGGACCTCCTACCCCTTTTCCCCTTTTCGACACCATCACGTTTTGAGGCTGGGTAATTATGTTCTGTTTCTTTAGTATGTTATGTTTGGTTTTTTGGACTTACCGTGTATTTCCAGACAAGTGTCTTGGGATAGGTCATCCCAACAGGAGAACTCTTATTCCTTTATTGCCTACAATTCTGTCGGATACCAAGGACCACGGATAGTGAGAATCTGTGCAACTCAGTTTATCTGACATACAGTGCATGCCACTTACTTGGAGTTTTGCAAACTCGTATTGCAATGTACTTTAGTGCTGAGAGTATGATTATCAGTTTTGTCATCAATGTGGTACCTTTTTGACTTATCTGGGTCTTGGGACTGTTATATCATATGCTTTCAAATATGGGCACTTGCCTTCAGATTGTACACTACCAACTCGAGTTGCATGAACTTACCTTACATGCATTTTCGGCTTGGGCATTTCACGAAGCCACATGTTCAGTAGTAGTACTTACTGCATTTATCATGGTTGCTGAAACAGTATGGTTATACATAGGACATATTGCAGTTGCTTTTGATTATGTCCGTTTTATTATATTGAATTGTTCATTATGTCCAATATCTGTCAGTGATTGATAATGCAGTACAATTTTAAAGCATATGATTTGTCTTACTTTTGCTGCATCACCATGGCGTTTGACCTTTCCAATATGTCTGCCCATTGGCAATTCGTTTTACACTCACACGGAAGTCCGTTTTTTATGTTGGCACTCACGCATTGTTGAAACACTTTATGAAGTTCCCGGTGTTTGTGCATCTTTTCACGTGAACAAGGAGTTTTTACTCTGAAACGCGTAATGAATAAACAACTTTGAACTTTGCTCGTTGTCGTGCTTCACTGAGAGCGTGCGGATCCTGGATTGTTCGTAATATATATATATATGTAATTATATTTTAAATTATGTTTTTAATTTTTTTTAATTAAAAATATTAATTAATTTTAATATTATTAAGTTAATATATATAATAAAAAATAAAAATACATGTTTTTTTTTTTACATTATATTTATTATTTATTAATTTTAACGTTTTAAAATTATTTTTAAGTATGTTTTACTTAATTATATTGATTATTTAATTAATTTTATATTACTTTTAAGACATTTAAAAAAGTCGATATTTTAGCAAACTATGGGCCAGATGTAGGTAAAATCAGTTTAGCGAGTCCTTAATAGCGATTTTTAGGGAATCGCTATTAAGGACTCGCAAAATGCTATGTAGGTAGGAATCTCAATAATTTTAGCGATTCCTACACATTCCTTATTTGCGACTCGCAAATTGCGACTTGCAATTAAGGAATACCTTCCCATTCATTCCTATGGGCCTAGAGGCCCATAGGAATGAATGGGAAGACATTCGCAATTTGCGAGTACCCATTAGGGGGTCATTACGATGGCGGATGGAAAAAAATCCGCCATCTAGCCATGCCCGTAAGAACCGTCCGCCTGCAACATGGGAATAGCGACCGAGCAATTATAATGCCGCGAAGCAAACTACGCCCACGGCGGAAAAAACACACAAAATCCCGCCCGTCCAATCCAGAGTAGAAGATCATCCGCCCGCCACGGACGCAATGCCGCACGAAAACCCAAATCCGCCCGCCCCGCCGAGCGAGACAACGACCGTGAAATTATGATCTCCCAGACATGAGCGCGGTAAATCCACAGATTCCCCGCCCGCCACCGTTAACAACAGCGATGAATAAATGACACGGCGGAAGGCCTGGCGCCCACGTCCGTGCACGGAAATCATTGGCGGAACAAAGAAACACACATGACATGGCCAACAAGTCCACACAGCAAACTACGCCAAAATACCCAAACACAGAACACATCTCAAAGATACCACCCCCCCTGGTAAAAACAAATAAACTACAAATCCCAGGACACCAGACACAACACACCTGAAAACGACAGCCCATCATGACACACCCACATAGGGAAGTACAAAAGCAGCCCCTTCACAGACCACAACCCCTTGTACCACTACAAAGCGAAGACGCCATTAGAGAACCCAGACAGCCTCAAAGGAAAGCAGCACACCACACGCACGCACACATCACACTCATCACCAACACCAACACCACCATCACCACTCACACAACGGCACCACGAACACCCTGCACATCACACACCACCCACCCACCACACCAGCACCACATATACCAAACCGCACACCATGGCAACACACAGAATGCCGAAGTACACTGCCACTGAGTTGACGGTCATGGTCGACGAGATCATCAAGGTGCACCCACAAATCTATGGCAACCAAGTCCAACAGACACCACTAGCCACCAGAAACAGAATGTGGAGAAGGATAGTAGATCAGGTGAATGCAGTTGGGAACGTGCCACGCAACAAGGATGAAGTCACAAAGAGGTGGCACGACCTGAAACGCGTGGTCAGGAAGAAGGAGGCCAAGAACCGTGAGCTGGCTGACAGGACTGGCGGCGGGAATCCAGCGCCATTCAAGACATTCAAGGCGTGGGAGGAGAAGGTGCGAGGCATCCTACATCCGGAGAGTCTCACCGGAATACCAGGGGGAGTGGAGGCTGGTAAGTACAAACAAATGGATACCAGCACACTGCTATGCACTGTCATGCACTACCAGAATGCCATAGCTCCGAGGCCCAAACACCCCCATGTCCAGCACACAACACACAAGACATCTCTCACACATGCAACAGACACCCCCACACACTCAGCCCAAAGGTACCAACAAACAAAACCATGGGGGCATGTGTACAGTCAGCCAGCACCACAACTCCCACCAGGTCACCTTGCACCCCAGATGCGCAGGAAGGAGCACTCCCCACACCCACACATGTGTGTCAGCCATAGCTGCACAAACCAACAAGTAACCGGTAAGTAGCCCTACCACAAAGTCCGTGCATCGGATGTGGGACTGCAGAAGTACTACACCCAACAGGCCCCTAGTCCTACAGCGCACCAAGATGGAGCACTCCCCACACCCATGTGTCAGCCATTGCAGTGCACATCTTCACCCGACAGGTAGACATGTGTCCCTACATGGAGGGGTGTCTGTGGGTGCCAAGCCAACACCACAACACACAACACGGCCCCCACTCCCACAGATCAGCAAGATGGAGCACCCCACCCTTCCATAACCATGTGGTAGCCATTGCATTGCACCCTCCAAAGCAACAAGTAGGTAGACTACTGTACAGGGCGGGGTGTCTGTAGGCATGAGGACTGTACTACGACTAACATCTGGGACATGTCACGTAGCAGAGGAACAGGTAGCACTGCACCCCGTCATAACCATGTGACCAATGTGCACACGGACATGAATTACAGACTCATAGCCCACATGAGCCATGTCAAATACACTAACACGTAAGGAGTCACGTCTGCATGCACAAGTCTCACTGGAGTACTGACCCACATGGCGTGCACTGTGCCAGTCATCACACACATCAGCAACACCAACGAAGTCTTGTCCATGTAGTCGTGTCTGCATGTTCCCTTGACATTGTACAACATCACCCATGTAAGTCCATCTAGTCTCAATGTAACAGAGTGGGACCCCAGTAATGTCACATACACCACTGGACCCATGAACCACACAGCTACACAATGCACATTCAAAATCTCATCCATCTCATCCCTAAGCCCCAGTGTCATGTAAGGTATATCATCTAAACAGTTGTCCCACATACAGTAGGACAGCAAAGATCCCTGCCGATGACCAAACATGTGTCTGCAGTGTCTGAAGCGTACGTCACACTGTGATTTACAACATACCTAAAATAGTCTACACACCAAGAGCACTGCATTGCCGTACATGGCTGAGGGTAGCACGCACAACAAGGAATTGTCCCATCTGCAATACGTTGTGTGTCACACAACCATCACCCACACACCACAATGCTTGCAGTGTAATGTCCCCAAATGATAACAGTGAGCAGATATGCCGGGTATGTCAGACATACACACACCTTTGTCCCTGCAGTGTCGTGTGGCCAAAACACATGTTTCCTTCTGCACCCATATGTCACAGTATGTACCCCAAAAACATATTGCATCCCAAAAGCGTTCATGGGGCTGTACCCCTTTTGCCATCTGCGTTTCTAAGCGTTTCATTTGAACCCCAAAAACATATATCAGCTCAAAAGCGTTCATGGGGCTGTACCCCGTTTCCACCAAAGCCACGAAATGTAGGGGTACTGCAACACACACCCATTGGCATTCCAAATCCGTCCCATGCCATATGCACCCATCACACTATTCCATTGCCTTGATCACGCACACACATCGCAGAGCCATACCCACGCATCTGGGAAATCAGTGCACAACTGTGCACAAACTCTGAATGACAGACATCTAACACAAACCTTGCAAGGTGCAACACAATAACCTTTCGTCTCCGCCCCACAGGTGACGAACAGCATGATGCCGGAGAGGGAGACAGCAGCCATCACAGCCAGTCCCCAAGCCCTCCACACGGACTCACGGATGTGGAAGACCTGGACACCTCTTCGGACGACGACACCCGACCAGGCACATCTGGTGTGGCAGGGCGCAACCGCTCCCCAGGACCCCTCCTACCCACCAACCCAACTCCCAGGGCTGGCGAGCAGTCCCAGGCCCCTGCTGCCATGGACATTGCGGCCACCACCACCGCCGCAACCACTACCACCACCACCACCACCAGGGCCTCCCTGACCACCAACCCTGCGCAAGGTGTCGTACGCACGGCGACATCGACCCTGGGAGCGACAACGAGTCCCCGGGTGACCACTGTGGCGAGTGGGCAGATCGGTGGCAGCAGTACAGGTGGGAGGAGCAGGGTCAGGACAACGCCATCCGAGCCTGGGAGCCAAGCCCTGCCGCAAATCGCCAGAGTCCTTGGGGCCTATGAAGAGGCCCAGGGACAATGGGCCCGCACATCGGCCGATACGCGGGAAGTCCTTGGGGTGTTGAGGTCCATGGACGCCCATATGGGCCAATTCGCGAGCCGTATGGGCCAACTAGTCGACCTCATGGGCCAGCTAGTGGTGGCGGTGAGGGCCCAATCAAGGCCAACCACTCCACCTCCGCCACCACCTGCTGGGGCGCAGGGTCGTGCAACATCCAGTTCCCCTGCGTCCACAGCGAGTGGGCAATCCTCAGCCACCACCAGCAGCCCACACCAACACCCCCCCCCTCCCAAACGTGGAAGGGGTCGTCCGAAGAGGAAACAGGTGTCCAGAGAAGACTTTGCACGCTCCAAACGCCAGTGAGTCAGCCAGCCACGGTGGCCATCTACTGCATTCACTTGGACTACCATCCCACCCCACACTGCCATGTGAATGGCATGTGTCTGTCGGACTGGGGACCCAGTACAACATGGGGACACCTTGACCATCACGCGGCCATGTCCGTCAACTCATTGTTCCAGCATGCACCACTTGTGTGATCACCTTGCCCACAATCACATGTCACTGCTTCAAATAAATACACCTGGATCACATTGTGTCTTATCTGCTCTGTGTTTAATCAATGATGTGCAACCGTCCCCATGATCTGAAATGCATCTGTAGTGTGGTATGTCGATAGGCCAGGAGAGGCTGCAGGGACCTAGGGGGGAAAAACAGAACAAGAGTCCATTGAATGTGTGTGTCACAGACTCATCACACAGTACTTGTCATCAAGTGCAAGCAATGTACACAAATCTCACAGAGCAACAGGGCACAATGCTACAGCCACTGTCAGTGGCATACTACCCTGGACAGGGACCATTGCCACACAAAACTCAGTGAACAATAGGCTGCAGTGACAATGCACACATACACCTACACAACTACAGCAACGTCAGCCGTCGTACATGGTCACTCACCGTCAAGTGAAGTAGCGGGCGATGAGCTGCTGACGCTCATTCACTGCTTCCTCCTCTCCACTGTCCTCGTCACTGGACACGGCCTGGTCTGCAGGCGGGGGCCCTGGCTGATCACCGTCATCCACTATCAGGGGGATCTGCCTGCGAATCGCGAGATTGTGCAGCATGCAGCATGCCACAACTATCTGGCACACCTTCTGTGGGGAGTATGCCAGTGCACCCCCGGTGCGGTCCAGGCATCTGAATCTGGACTTCAGGAGTCCAAATGTCCGCTCCACCACACGTCTGGTCCTCCCATGTGCCTCATTGTACCTGACATCAGCTGGTGTCCTGGGATTCCGGAGTGGGCTCAGCAGCCAAGGCCCGTTAGGATATGCAGAGTCACCTGGGTGTGAGAAACACAGAGAATCGTTGCAATTCCAACAGGATACAAGACAGCATGTCACACACAGCACGCTACACGAGTATGCATACCCACTAACAATCCATGCACGGTCCGGTTGAACATTGGCCATCAATCGTGGGAGGATGCTGTGGCGCATGATGTGCGAGTCATGGGTGGATCCGGGAAACTTCGCACACAAGTGTGTGATGATCATGTCCGCCAGGCACACCACTTGCACATTCAGGGAGTGGAAGTGCTTACGATTTCTATAGATGTGCTCCAGGGCCTGTGGCGCCACAAGGCCAACATGGGTGCAATCAATAGCACCAACAACGTGGGGGATGCGTCCAAGGGCATAGAAAGCACCCTTCACTGCCGCCAAATCACGAGCCCTGGGGAATCTGATGTACCGGTTCCTGTAGAGCATCATAGCTGACAGGACATCCCGTAGCACCATGCTGAACATGGGCTGGGACATCCCACCTCCACTGCCCACCGTGTGTTGAAAGGATCCGGTAGCGAAAAAATGCAGTGCAGCCATCACCTTAGCCATGGGGGTGAATGCTGTCGGATACACCCTGCGAGGACGAAGGTGGGGTTCCAACATTGCACATAGGCGATGCAGGGTGGGTCGGTCCAGACGGAATTTCCTGATTACCTCCACATCCTCCATGTCTGACAGCAATTGGTAGGGGCGATGTATGTTTGGTCTCCTCCTAGGACAGATGGAAGTGGACACATGTCAATGCGACACACCACATGGCATTTCCACATGCACAAAACCAGAATCAATGACAAAACTATGTTGCGCGCACTGCATCGCATTTGGCTATGCAGCGCTCACAACGAAATCCCTTTAATTCATTTAAAGTTTACTTACCTGTATTCGGCCTTATTCCGTAGTATGCTACACCCCACCCTGCCCCTCCCCACGTCACCGCCCGACCGGCGCTCCTACCACCGACCGCGCCTGCACACACCAACAACACGATGTACACAGGCTGAGCAGATCAAACAAGTGGGTCCAGTTGCACAATGGGATATGAGACAGTCAATGATGTCCCTAGTCCACCCAATGTACAGCACTGTACGCATCACACCTCCAACACACATTGACAGGTGTACACATTGACAACTCCATGACAACACAGCTGTGTGAATGCAAACACACATCACAAGTGACACGTAACGTAGCACGTGCCAAGTGGGAGATGTACATTGAGAAATATGGCATGTGTGTGCATATGCACATACCATGCTACCATGCTAATGTGTACATGATGTTGTGCCAACAGACATGTGGAGGCTGAGCACTGTCCGTCAATGCCTATGCACACAGCATGAAGTGGCCCTGCCTAGCGTGGACATGCACCCACACACAAATCATGGCCAGACCTGCAAAGGCATGGCGCACATTGAACTGTGGATTTCACATGGCACCAGCGGACTGTACCCGCCATGGAGCATGCCCTTGTGGCCCACTCCAATAGCCCTCGGGGTTACATCCTGCCTGTACGACTATGGAGGTAAGCGTAGCGGGACAGCTCGGAGCAGGCCATTGTGTGCAATTGAAGTAGGCAGACATGGTACACCAATCGCAGCAGCTTGGACCCACTGAGACAGCCCCAGGGGGCTACATGAGTGTGGGAGGGTGACCGGCAGTACCACAGCTTACAGGGACTCCTGCCTGGCGTCCCTCAACAACACCTGCTGCTACCTGTCCACCTTCATGTCGACGACTCTGAAGATATGTCCTGCTCCACTCAACAGCGAGGAGCTGGAGATCCTGGATTCCGAGCTCCACGCACACTGCCCAAGGCTTTGTCTTGCACAAGGTGTGTGTGCAAGGCAACTTCAGTGTGTGTGGCAGTGCATGTGGGGGACACACATGTCGCTGATCCGCAGCACAATGAGTCAGAGCCTGTGGGGTTCCAAAATGCACTGCTAACCATGCTTGCTACAGGTGGAAGGGGTATGTAGGCTCCCTGGCGCTTTCCCATGCATGTCCCTCCCGAGTGGTGGTACATGGCATTTACATGTCAGACATCCAGTGACGCAGACACTTGGCAATGCAGGACTCAGGGCAGTCATTGCTTGTGTGAATGGCTGGCTGGGGCCCTGCTGGCCTTCTCAGTCTCAGCAGACCTGGGCTGCACATTGACCGCCCAATACCAGACGGAAACAACACTGACTGTACAGTGGGTTACATGTGTCTTCAGTTCACAACGCTCCGGAAATGCGCATCCTCAGCCCTGTCGATTCTACACCCCAGGCCTTGTGATAGGGATATGTGTGAGAGATAGTGGCACTGAATGTGACCTCCATTGCGGGGTGAGCCATTCACAGGGCGAGTACGTTGAGGGCTGCGCAGTTTTGGACACAGTGAGTCCACCCACAAAGATGTGTAGCCTTGTGTACTATATGTTGTCTTACCTGACAATGGACAGTAGATGTGGGCAGACTACACATTGCTCGATGTGCTGGCATCCTGCATGTGAATGGGATAGACAGGTACTGTGTACACACTCCCACCAGCATGCATTAACGTGTGCTGTACACATGCTGTAATGACATGTCCAAGTACATCTTGGCGCTGTTACACAACCCTGAGTATATTGGCTGGGTTAGCATCATGCCACTGTGATTGCTGGATGTGGGTGTTGAGGAGAAGTGTATGAGTGATATTCCAACCCTCTTGTGTACCATCCCTGCAGTTGGGAGTCCTCCAGCCCAAGGCCTTGTGATGAGCCATTGCATCCAAGTTGATGCCTCTGTGTATGTGTAACCGACAGTGCAGCCAACTCCACAAAGGGTGTGACGTATGCTGCCGGATGAGCGACTACGAGGCGGAGACGAATCGGGGGATGCCCCCTCGTATTGTCAGGTTAGCACGGCGATGCATGTCACCACTGGTGGTCTGCATCTTGACAGTCACACAGCCTGTGCCGGATGCACGTGTGTAGGGGCGGCAGCAGCAAGCAAGTGTACAGCATAGTGGGATGGTGTCTTTTGGTGTGAGAGGCAGCATGTGTCCACAGCCTACCCATAATCTGGGAATGTAATGTCTGCTGTGTGATGCAGTGGGTTGAAAGTGTACTCTGTGCTGGGTGCATCTGACATGCATATGCGATTCCTGAGGTCCAAGATGTAATTAGAGCACTCTGCAATGTCAATGCATCCAGAGTCGTAGCCCTCGGCAACGACCTGTAGTAGGCTGGAGTGGCAATTCACATGTATGTTTGAGGCATTGTGCCTACTCTGATTGCGTCCGGACATATGTGTGCGATGCCTCAGCTCATATTCCTGGTACTTACACATCCGGGACACTGTGCAACAGTAGTTGTGCTCGTGCGAACGACAGGTGGAAGGCATGGGCACATGACCATTGTGGACTATCATGTAGCAGTCTGTGTGAGTGGTGTCCCATTCCGCTCCATACAGGTATGTCCTTGGCCTAATTACGTAGTGGTCATCCTTTCCACCATCAGGACAGTGAGTGTGCACACAGCGATTAGTGGCTATGGTCGCAGGGTGACACAGTCCGGGTGTAGTGCTCTGTGCACCACACATGTGCCGCTCACAAATACAAGTGGGGTGACGCTGACGTCACGACAGTGAGTGACATCACGAAAGGTGGCATGCACCGTCAGTCTCATTGCCCCCCCTCGCACAGCCAATATATGCTATTGCGTCAGAGAAGCCAGCGCGTGCACCAGCGGCTCCGATCTCGCCCCAGAGAGGCCAAAGAGTGGATGTGTGGCTCGATTTGCTCCAGTCATCTTGCTCGCGGTAGGATGAGTGGTGGGACGCCGTCCACCCGCGTGGTACCCCGACTCTGGCCCTGGACAACAGTGACAATGCATGACAGTCTCCGGAGTTCGGATACACCACATGCAACACACAGTAGCCGTAGCGAATGGCGGGACAGGCTGCAAACACCATCCCAGACGAAAGGTAGGCCCACCCCTGCACGCATAGTCATTACATCCGCTGCCATTGACAAGGGACCCAGAGAGTGAGATATGTGCCGCAGGGTGACGGGCCTCCGAGCCCTACCCCGCCAACGAGTGTCATGCAACTCACACATTTTGCAAGTCCAATAGGACACTTTGCCTGCACAGTCCAGGGCTTGAGTCGGGCTACCACGCGGGTGGACGGCGCCCCCACACTTGTTTTACCGTGAGCTCGTTTACTGGAGCAAGTGGAGCCACACATTCACTCTTTGGACTCTCTGGGGCGAGTTTGGAGCTGCTGCTCACGCGCTGGCGTCTCTGATGCAATCGCATGTGAGGGGTGAGCGAGGGGCGGCAATGAGTCTGATGGCGCAAGCCACATTTCGTGACGTCACTTCCTGTCGTGACTTCAGCGTCCCCCCACTTCTCATTTTGGACCTGTGCCCTGCTGCACACTGCGAATGTGTTGCCTGCGAGATGTGACCAGGAGAAGGGCGCCATGACCTCCCACCCACCAAGCTCCACTGCCCTCCCGTGCCCTGGGTTGCCTGTGCAGGTGGACAATGTGGGGGATACACCTGGAGGACAGGGGATGTAAGTGCCTTGGCAAGGGCCGGGCAGACGCACAGCAGTATCCAGCATGTCCCCAGAGGGAGGGCTAACGCCTACACCTGATGCAGCTTGACACACTCTCATCCACTCTCATTCGTACTTGTCTTCTGAGAATAATTCCACAGAGTCACATATTAGCTTCGAGGCATGTACTTGGACTTACTTCCTCTGTGATGCAGTATAGTGGACACTACTGGCAGCAAAATGCATGTGGAGGATATACTTAGCATGATTACACATACGGAAGGGGGTACAGGTAGATGTAATTAGTTTTTGACTGTGGAATGGAGGCTTCAGGGTTACAACTGCCTTGCCCTTGCTATGCTAAAGTACATTTGCTAGTAACTGATGGTCTCTGGGCTTTGACACAGACAGTATTAATTTGGCCTGCCAGACAGCTTGACATCATGGGGACAGTTCATCTCAGTTCCATGGTACCGGTTTAGTACAATAGTGACTCCGACACACCTGCGTCAGGGGTGACATCAGGGCATGTGCCTACCTCCATGCAGCAGCGTCTCACCAGTTGTTGCAATGTGGTGGCTACTGAACATGACACTGTTACTAGGGCCATGTTGTTGGGGGTTGCATTAGTTGTCCATGCAAAAGTCCTGGCACGGAAGTACAGACAAAGGTGAGGTGACAGTTCGCACGTACTACAGCAGACAGATGAGTGTGCACTGATAGGTGCATGTGTCCAGGTGCGCAGAATACATATTATGGCATAGTTGTTCATGCTGTATTGCCCATGTGGTTACTGTACACAAGTCCCATACCTCTGCCTCCCCCTGTTCATGCAGAGACACGGGATATGGTGGGGAACAGGGTGCATGTCCCGGAAATGTCAGATGTCATGGCAGTGGAGTTGATGGTAAGGTATTAGTCGCAGATTATATGGTGTAGTTCTTGTACAGCTAACTGCCCACTCCGTGCGAATACCAAGCATGGGTACGGTGTTGTACATCAATGTTCAGTTGGGGGTATTGAGTCGGGGTCCCATGAATTGACAAGTTGACGTGTATGCGACACCTTCCATCAGGGCATCCATCCCATTGATGGTAAACATGGATGTCATCCAATGAAGCGGATTGTGGGTTGCAACGTGTTCTTCGTAGGTTGTCCCTTGTAGGATCCTGATGGGACATGTTGGATGACATTCGATGAAACTGTATGCCAGGAGACGTCGTGTGGAGGCACACTGGTCCCATTGCAGTGTTTCCCTGATTGCAGCCACATACGACATGCCCCCATTCACTGAGCAGATCCTGTCGTGGTGGTCCAGGGGTGCAAACAGGTGTACCAGGTCCGCCTTTGGACATGCTGGGTTGGAGAGACATAAATCCACAGGCCAGTAGTACGGACACCTCCGACAGTAGAAGACGGGGATGACGCAGCTGAACAATGCAATGCGGTAAGTTACTCGGTAACTTACATTCAGCATTGCCAGATTTGTACAGCCCACTATCTGCAGCAAGCTGTCACTGTACAACTTGATCTGTCCGGCGTAGTTGGGGCTCACTGGTGCAACAGCCATATTGCTACGGGGTGATGTGATGGCGTGCTCCGGATGCCTGAGCAGTCAGCAGAGTGCAGCCTCCGACGATGCTGTGAATTCTGGTATGGATGTACGGCGGCAGGACTTGGAGTATGGCTTGGGCGAAGGACACAGTCCCTCATCCCACATGCTTCTATGAATAGTCAAGGCCGGTGGTGTCTGTCTCTTTCCGGATTACTTGCATTTGGTCCACAAGTAGGAGTGGTATTGTTGTATTTTGTGGTGTTATCTGTCTTTCATGTTGTGCGCTATCTGCCAGTGGACGTTTTACTCTGCATGGCTATGTTTCGCATCTTGTTAGTACACTGGCTCCATTGTCCTGCATGATTTTTTTCACTGTTATTTCGGAGTAGGAATGGAAGGCCATTCAGTGCTATCTGCTCTCCCGTGTGTGGGAGGGACACTCCGTTGGCGCTGTACGTTTTGGCTTCTGTGTGGGTGTGGTATTGAGCACACCTGTTCTCAGGCTGCAGGATTTCCTATTTTGCACATTGCATGTGTTGTTGTTGCGAGCAGGATGGGATAGGTATTTCTTGTTGTGACTGGCGTGCCTTTTCCGGACATTGTCGAGATTGTGCGCTGTTATGTAGCAGCCGCCGTGTGCTTCTCCATGTTTTCCACACAGGAGGGTGTCCTATTTTGCCATCACATTACTCCCCTGTTCAGGACACTTGTGTGACGTCACGTTGACAACTGTGAGTTGTCGTTTGGGGTCATGGGTGATGCAGGAAGGCCACGCGACATGTGCCTTCAGGGTGGTGCTGGTGTGTGGGGTGTGTAGTTGTGACTCTGTGGTGTTTGTATGCAGCCCATGCGTGGCGCTGTCGTTGGGCGCTGTCGTTGGCGTTGTGCGCATGTGTACCTGCGTCATCGCCGCTACGCTGCTGTGCCGTGACGGGGACGTCTCTTCCTGGTCCCGGGTAGTGGGTGCCCAGGATGTTGCAAGTTGTGTTGTTTTGACAGGTGGGACATGTGTGGATACAGTGGTGGGTGTGTCCTGTCCACACAGGGGTGCCTGGGGGGGCCATGTACATTTTTTCCGCCCTTGCATTGTGTGCAGTGTTTGCGTGCCCTTGTTGTGTGTCTGCCTACCTGCGTCGTCGTGGCGCGTTCAGTCCTAGGTGGTGCATCAGGTAGAGCATGGGGATGGCCTGGAGTGCAGGGTTCATGTCTGGGTGGGCCGCCTTTTCGATCCCCATCCTGCACAGTCGGTTTTCCGCCTTGGTTTCTCGTGCGGTGTATCTTTGCCGATGAGGCTGTTTGGTTCTGACATCATAATTTGTAGGCCGGGCGGTACGTCATTTCGTCGGACGGTGTGTCTCCATTGGCTTGCGCCGCTACGTGGACGGGCGCACATTGATGCCGGGCGGCGTCGCGGGCTTGCGGGCGTTGTTTGCCTGGTTTTTCACATCCTAATTTGGCGGACGTGTGACCCGTTGATGGCGGACGGTAGGTGAAGGTTTTTGCATCCGCCAGCACGGCGGTGCTGCTTCCGCCCGACATCGTAATGGGCCCCTAGGTACTCACAAATTGTGAATGCATTTTCAAGGGTGCAAGGGTGTCAAAAGGACACCCTGTTGCACCCCTGAAATATGTATGTGTGCACATGTGGCGCACATACATGCCCTAAGGGCATGTATGTGCGCCACATGGCACTTTGAAAAATGCAAAAAAGTGCATTTTTCAAAGAAATTGCAAATTACCACCAACTTGAAGTTGGTGGCAATTTGCGATTCCTTAAGCCCAAATCGCAAACTTTCTGGGCTTCCTGCATTGCATTTAAGGAATCGCACTTTGCGATTCCTTAAATGCAGTCGCAAAATAAGGAATCGCAATTTTTGCAATTCCTTATTTTGCAAGTAGGTATTTGCCTACCTACATTGCACACAGCCAAATTGCGATCGCAAACGCTGAAAATCTGCGAATTTCAGCGTTTGCGATCGCAATTTGGCTTCCTACATCTGGCCCTATATTATTGCCAACGATATTTTGGATTCGATATTTTTGTACTTACCTGTTTGTAGATAGGAAGTCGATATTCTGTCATTCTATATTTTTTCATCGATATTCTGGCAGCTCGATATTCTGCTCCTCGATATTCTGTCAGTGATCCGGACAGGAGAGTCCTTGGCTGGGGATGCCTCTGAGGCATGTGAGCCTAAGGCCTGCTTCTTGGCTCTATGCCCCTGAGTGTCACCTGAAGGGCTTTTGCGCTTTGGGGTGGCTTTGGATTTAGGGGGGGACGGTGTCTGCGCTCTGGACCGCTTGGGCTGCTGCTGTTGTGTGCTGCGTGTGCTGTATCTTGAGCCTGAGGACTGTGGTGTGTGGTCACTATCCTCAGATGTAGCCACTGGCAGGGGGGTGGCCAAAGGGACTGGATCTGGACTCTGAGCCTGTGACAGCTGAATGGCTGCCGTCACTGTGAAGGACAAAAACTGGACAGTCCGGTGTAGCCCACCCACGTCTGAATGAATGTCCTCCATGAAGGCAACTACCTGTGCCAACTTTTTGTCATGGTCTAGGAAGGCATTGAGGAGAGTTGTCTGACCCACACACAGCTGTCGCAAAAGGTCCACAGCCTCAACACTGAGGGCAGCAGGGGAGACAGGGGCAGGGGCAGCGGTGCCTGGGGTGAAGGACACTCTTCCCTTCTTACTGGTGCGAGCACGTGCAGCACTAGTGGAAGTAGTTGGGAGGGTGGGAACTGGAGGATGTGTGGTGGGAGAGGAGGCAGAGTTCCCGCTCCCTGTGCCCGCCAACATAGATGTGTCACCGCTGGTGTCAGGTGACGTTGAGGTTGGTGTCTCTGGCTGTTATTCCTCAAGCAGACTCCTGTCCCCCTCCGAGGCGCTGGTCACATCAGTGTCAGTGTGCTCGTGTGTAGCAGTCGTGCTTGATGCCTCACCACTGGTGTCCGTCCCCTGTTCTTCTGTGCCCACGGTAGATGCTGCAAGAGACAGAGACGTAGGGTCAGTTCAGTGGCATCAACACATACATCATATGCAAGCAAAGCACTAAACAAGATGATGACATCCCCATGTTGCACAACACCCTTTGCAGTAACATTGTGCAACCTCAATTCCTAACTCGAATTTTGCGTGTTATCATGCAAACTTGGCATAAGTGACCCATGTGATGACCACACAGCCAAATAGACTGCCCGTGGCTCCGTGTAACCAGACATACAGATCCCTCTGACCATACCTAGGGCCCTGAGGGGGGAAAAGATGTACCTCCCAACATGTTGCCACAGTCACATCTGGAGGCAGCAGAAGGGGACAACACAGATACCGACTCCTAAATATCAGTCCACAATGGCCATGAGCTCATGCCATCCACCATGTCGTACTTTGGGGCACAACTACAGTTGCACATTTATGTCAGATGTGTAGTCCTCACAATTCTGATGTCAGGCAATGCACACATTGATGTAAGCACACTCAGATGAGGCACACTGCCATTCCCTTCCATGGGATGTCCCTGACTTCCCCAATGCAGACGATGCCAGAAGGCCACAACTCTGAATGCAATGTCAAGGGCCATTACTTCAATGACATGAGAAAGTACAGGTAGGGAAAAAGCATGACAGCTGCACCCAACACAGAGGCCACTTACAGGCCATTGCATCACACTGGCAACATCACAGAGCTCAGCACTGGCTCAGGCTTGGAACACATGCAGTCACTCACAACCAAAGTCACCCTTCCCAGAATACTCACCCCAGCTTGCTGCTGATGCTCCCTCAAACGTGCATCCAACTCAGGCTGTGTCACAGCTAAGATGCGGGCCATTAGTGGTGTCATGCTCCTGCGCGCCAACCTTCCAGTCTGAGGGAGCAGCCCCAGCGTCATCTCCGCCACGCTTTTGCTCAGCCGGCAGATGTCATCCCACCTCTTGTGACAGTGTGTGCGCCGTCGGTTGGAGACACCCCGAGCCCGCACCTTGCGTGCAATGGCCCTCCACACGGCCTTACGCTGGTGGACTTTGAGCTGCAGGCATGGGAGACAAGAGGGGGAAATTTCAGTGACACTGGGTTATGTACCACTATCTCTCAGTACAGGAGCATGATACCAACTCAGCACTACTTCACAGATATGTCTAGCAGAGACAATACAGCATCTCACATAGTACATAAGCATGGGAGAAACATACAAAAATGCATGCAGGTAAGAGGGTGGACACAGTACCTGCCCATCTCATACACATACAGGATGCCAGCACAGAAAGCTATGTGTAGGGGGCCCACATCTGCTATCCAGTTTGTGGGTGAGCAAGACATACATTACATTTTAAAATATGCTTTGGGGCAGACTCACTGTGTCCAACACTGCTCAGCCCACAATGTCCTTGCACTGTGTATGGCTCACTGTGTCATGGAGGTCACATTTAGGGACATGATCTTACAATCTCACACCCTTCTCACAAGGTCTGTCGTGTGCAATCTACAGGGCTGAGATAGCTCTTTGATGGATAGTCTAGCAGACAACCCATATGTTTCTCTCTGTACATTCAGTGATGTGTCCTTGTCACATTGGGCAGTGACTGTGCAGGACAGGAGGGCTCACACTGAGGTCCAACGTGGGGCATCAGAAATGTCACATGCAGGGACAAAATGAGAGCGTAAACTGTGCCTACACATACAAGTCAGTACACATGCTGATGAAAATGGAAGGGGCTCTGTACAAGACTACAACAATCTGCTGTGTCATAGGTGAACTACCACCAAGAGTGTCACCCTCTGGTATTTATGTCCTGTGCATAGTGCTGACCTATACATGGTGGCAATTTTGAGTCAGACACACTTCCATCAGTACCCTCTGGACGTATACCCTTGGTGATGTCACAGATGAGCCTGTGAAGAACCTCATGGACCCACACATCCATTCACACTGGCAATTTCTGTCCTGACTCCCGCTTAACCAACTTGCTGTGTCACTGTATGGCAGAAAACACAATGCATGTCCCTCCCATTCTGATGTACAGCCAGGGAAACGTGGAAGATAGGCTACACACCCCTTTCCCCTGGAGTCAGCCTGCTAGGCAGTGTATGACACAACCCCACACTCTCAGGCACGAACTGCAGCAGATAAACTTCATGTGTGCACCCCCTGCACTCCCCTACTTCCACTCTGAAACACTTACCATGACATCTGGAGCACCATATAGCCTCCCATACTGTGTGAGCACCTCGTCCACCATGACCTCCAGCTCCTCGGTGGTGAAGGGACGGGCCCTGATCTTCTCAGTCCTCGCCATCACTGGGTCCAGGAGACAGGAGCAGCAGCAGTTGGTGGTGAGGGGTGTCAGGCAGCAGGGTCTGGAGACAGGAGCAGCAGCAGTTGGTGGTGAGGGGTGTCAGGCAGCAGGGTCTGGAGACAGGAGCAGCAGCAGTTGGTGGTGAGGGGTGTCAGGCAGCAGGGTCTGGAGACAGGAGCAGCAGCAGTTGGTGGTGAGGGGTGTCAGGCTGCAGTGTCTGGAAGCAG
This sequence comes from Calotriton arnoldi, assembly GCA_963921515.1. Taxonomy (NCBI): domain Eukaryota; kingdom Metazoa; phylum Chordata; class Amphibia; order Caudata; family Salamandridae; genus Calotriton; species Calotriton arnoldi. The sequence goes on from CAWUFW010000505.1 coordinate 776,686, forward strand.
TGGAAATGTGAGGCTCTCTCCCACACATATATAGCCCCCTGGGGTAGTTTCAGTGGTTCTAAGCTGCTGCAATTGGTTTTTTCAAATGCATCCAATGACCTTCTCCGCGGTGGCGGAGCACGCCTACCGCGATTTTCAAAATTGCATTAGGCTACCGCGATTGCGGTTCCCATTGGCTGTAAGGGCTTGGGCATTGGCGGTGACACACCGCAGGGGCCAGGCGGTCGCTACTGCGGTCGTGCATCTTTCAATTGTATTCAATGACCGGCCCCGCCTACCGCGGTTTTCAAAATTGCATTAGGCTAAAGCGATTGCGGTTCACATTGGCTGTAAGGGCTTTGGCATTGGCAGTGACACACCGCAGGGGCCAGGCAGTCGCCACCGCGATATGGCTGCCATACATTTGAGCCAGTGACCGTGATTTGTGTGGCGGAGCATGCTAACTGCCATTTCACCATTATCATATATGTATCACCACCGCGAGTGTGGCTTTGGCATTGGCAGTGACACACCGCAGGGGCAAGGCAGTCGCCACCGCGGTCGTGCATCTTTCAATTGCATCCAATGATCGGCCCCGCGGTAGCGGAGCACGCCTACCGCAATTTTCAAAATTGCATTAGGCTACCGCGATTGCGGTTCCCATTGGCTGTAAGGGCTTGGGCATTGGCGGGGACACACCGCAGGGGCCAGGCGGTCGCTACCTTGATATGGCTGCTATACATTGGAAACCAAAGTTAAATGAGAGGAACCCCTTTGGGAAACCAAAGGATAGGGGTACTCAAACAGGTACAAGAAGAGTTTATCCTTTAGTTCACACTACTAACCCCACACACTTTCAATCAAACCATTACACTTATTCGACTCTCATCCACATATATATCTGAAAATTTGGCCCAAACAATAAATCTATAGTACACTGAAAGTAAAAATGAGTACAAAGTTTATTAAAAATGACTTATACCAACCTAAAGTTGTGTATATCAACAATAATTCATATGTTAAAAAAATGACAAATAATACTGTCTGATTATGTCTCTCTTGCTGCTTTGACAACTTTATTGGATTCGTCTAGTATATTGTTGTATTAGAGTACTGTTATAGTGCCAAGATTGTTGGTGGTTTTAATATATGAATTGTTTTTAACATATGAAGTGCTAGGCAGCACTGGTGGTGGTGGTGGTGGTGGTGGAGGCCACACAGGTCGTTCCAGCAGGGGTCAGCGTAGTTGTTGTTGTTGCTGATATGGTGGCAGGGGGGACAGTGGGGTCCTGGGACCTGTTGCGCCCTGGCATGCCAGATGGGCCGGCTTCAAGCTCCGCATCCTCGAAATCCAGGGAGTCATCATCAGTGAGTCCATGTTCCGGGGGTGGAGACTGGCTCTGCAGGTTGGTGTTGTCATCCTCTGCAGTCAGTTCTTGGTCACCCGTGGGACAGAGGGGAAATGGTCATTGACGTGCACCCCTCAAGCTTGGTGTTCGATGTATCTTATTTACAGGTCATGCAACACACATTTTACTGGTTCTCACATTGTATGTCTGCACAGTAATGTGCATCATGACATGATGTGGAGGTGCATACATTCATTTTCCACGGTGTGACATGTCAATGGATACCATGCCCCACGTGCAGATTTTGTGATTACGAGGACATGTTGTCATCTGACAACTGGCGGAAATACGACTTGATGTGCAGCATCTTTGCTGATTACTCGGCCTGGCATGCGTTACATCTGCGCATGAACTAGCCATTGTCATCTCATGCATACCTTTGTCATGTCCTGTGCATTGATCTATTTGTTCTACAGACCATGCTTGCTTTGTTTTCATATGGTCCTTCAAGCTCAGCCCCCATGGAACTTACAAATAGCATTCAGTGCTGTGCATGTTTGTGCCCTGATTCACTTCAACATGGGATTTGGTGAGTCACACTTTTGTTTCTGTGACAGTTACATACGCTTAGCTGTCTGCACACTGTAATTTGATATTGTATCTGTGTCAATTTTGGTGGGATGTGAGGGCTGGTGTTGTCATATGGCTCCATGCTTTTTGAGAGGAATTGTGGGGTGCATGCACTGTCTACTTACCTGTTCTGTTGTCACATTGGGGTGGACTTTCTGACACATCTCTCTGGGTGTGTGTTTAAGTGCTACATCCTGCTCAGGGGTGGGACAGGGGTGCCTGGTGGGAGTTGTAGTGCAGGCCTCCCACACCCAAACTGCCCTCCCTGTGAAGATGGCTACCTACCTGTTAGATGAAGGTGAACAATGCAATGGATGACACATGCTTCTTGGTGGGGGGAGTGCTACATCCTGCTCAGGGGTGGGACAGGGGTGCCTGGTGGGAGTTGTAGTGCAGGCCTCCCCCCGCAAACAGCCCTCCCTGGGAAGATGGCTACCTACCTGTTAGATGAAGGTGAACAATGCAATGGATGACACATGCTTCTGGGTGGGGGGGTGCTACATCCTGCTCAGGGGGCAGGGGTGCCTGGTGGGACTTGTAGTGCAGGCCTCCCCCAAACAGCCCTCCCTGTGAAGATGGCTATCTACCTGTTAGATGAAGGTGAACAATGCAATGGATGACACAGGCTTCTGGGTGGGGGGGAGTGCTACATCCTGCTCAGGGGTGGGACAGGGGTGCCTGGTGGGAGTTGTAGTGCAGGCCTCCCCCCCAAACAGCCCTCCCTGGGAAGATGGCTATCTACCTGTTAGATGAAGGTGAACAATGCAATGGATGACACTTGCTTCTGGGTGGGGGGGAGTGCTACATCCTGCTCAGGGGTGGGACAGGGGTGCCTGGTGGGAGTTGTAGTTCAGGCCTCCCCCCCAAACAGCCCTCCCTGGGAAGATGGCTACCTACCTGTTAGATGAAGGTGAACAATGCAATGGATGACACCTGCTTCTGGGTGGGGAGGGAGTGCTACATCCTGCTCAGGGGTGGGACAGGGGTGCCTGGTGGGAGTTGTAGTGCAGGCCTCCCCCCCCAAACAGCCCTCCCTGTGAAGATGGCTACCTACCTGTTAGATGAAGGTGAACAATGCAATGGATGACACATGCTTCTGGGTGGGGGGGAGTGGTACATCCTGCTCAGGGGTGGGACAGGTGTGCCTGGTGGGAGTTGTAGTGCAGGCCTCCCCCCCCAAACAGCCCTCCCTGTGAAGATGGCTACCTACCTGTTAGATGAAGGTGAACAATGCAATGGATGACACATGCTTCTGGGGGGGGAGTGCTACATCCTGCTCAGGGGTGGGACAGGGGTGCCTGGTGGGAGTTGTAGTGCTGGCTGCCTGTACACATGCCACCCTGGGAATGTTGAAGGCTACCTTTGTGGTGATTTAGATGGAGTGGATGTTACATCTGTGAGACCTGTGTTGGGTATTGTGGTGCAGATGAATGGACTTGGGCCTAGGAGGTGTAATTTGTGGTTGTGCAAGACAGTACATAAAGGTGTGATGGTATACATTTGTTTGTCCTTACCAGCCTGCACTCCCCCGGCTATTCCTGTGAGACTCTCTGGATGCAGTATGGCAAGCACCTTCTCCTCCCATGCAGTGAATGTTCTTGGTGGAATGGGAGGGCCACCACCAGTCATCTGAGCCAGCTGACGGTTCTTGTTCTTCTTCTGTTTCACCACCCTCTTCAGGTCATGCCACCGCTTAATGATTTCCTGCTTGGAGCGCGGGGTGGTCCCTACTGCATTGACCTTGTTGACTATCCTTTGCCACATTTGTGCTCTTGTGGATAATGGTGTCTGTTGGACCAAGGTACCAAACAATTGTGGTTCTACTCTGATTATCTCATCTACCATGACTGACAACTCACTTTCTGTGAATTTGGGCATTTTCTTTTGTGCCATGGTGTGTGCTGTGCAGATGTTTTGAGGTGCAGTTGTGAGGGGGGTGGTGTGGGGGTGTGTATGTGTGTTGTTGTGCTGGTGAGATGTGTGGTGTTTTGCCTATCCAATGTGCTGCAGGGTTTGGTTCCTTCAGGGCTGGACTGGTGCAAAGGATTCTGGTCAGGGAAGGGGCTGGTTTTATGCTCAGCTATGTGGGTGTGTCAAAATGGGGTATTGCTGTCAGGTGTGTTGTGTGGGTTGTCCTGGGATTTGTATTTTTGAAGTTGCCATGGGGGTGTCATTGGGGTGTGTTAGGTGTTTTTGGGGGCAGGGCTAGTTTGATGTGTGCACTTGTTGGCCTTGTTGTGTGTTTTTTTAGTCGACCGCCATATTTGTTGCGGAGCGTCCGCAGCGGTGGCTATGCAACAGCCCTTCCGCCGGCTCTTCCATTCATCACTGTTTGCGATCGTGGCGGTCGGAAACAGTGGAACGTCCCGCTGTCACATCGGGGCAATCCTAATTTTACGTGCGGTCACTCCGCTGGCCTAGCGGCGGTTTAGTGTGTTTCCGCTGCGAAAACGACCACAGCAGACGGATTTTCACCAGCTCCGCCCGCTACCGGCGGGCTTTGGTTGCGTCGTTCCGCCGCGGACGGGATTTTTGGGCGGTTGATCCTAATCGGACCGCCGGTTTTGCCGCGGTACCAGCGGGCGGTTGATGTCCGCTACCATGGCGGTCGGGGTGGTTTTCCGCCCGCCATCGTAATGAGCCCCAATGTTTGGGACTCCGACAAATTTACTAGAATTACAAAACTGTGAAACGGATGATGGAGGGGACTTTTAAAATATGTCCCAAACCATTTTACCAGTTATATACAATACATGGACTTTATCAACATACAAACATCCCCTTCACATATGCTCTATTACCAAACAAGCAAACCACCACCTATGTTGATCTTTTAACCAAAGTAAAACAAGAAACCAATAACTACTTTCCCCAAAAAGTAATTGTTGACTTTGAACAGTCAATGATACAAGCTATACTAAAACAGTACCCTCACACAGCAATCCAAGGTTGCTATTATCACTTTAACCAATGCATTTGGAGGCACCTCCAAAAATCTACACTAAGGGCCCGATTCCGATCTCGCTCGGAAGGCCTCGGAATCGGATTTGGCTTTGCCGGATCCAATTCGTAGCCCTTGTTTGCGACCGAATCGTACACGGGTCCGAACGACCAAGTACGATGCGAAGATCGCGTAAGCGCTGACCGAATCGTTTCCGGACCCGAACCGCTCCGTATGACTCATTCGCAGCCGGATCGCACAGCGCAATGGAGCCGAATGCCGACCGAGCGAGTACGATGCACGATTCGGTCAGCAGCTTTGCCTCGGTCTCAGCGAGACGAAACGGCTGTCGGAAGCGTACTTCGGGGGGCCATAGCAGGCCCCCCTGCACCCGGGGCCCTCCAATACTGTCACAGGGGTGTGCCCATGGGTCCCCCTGATCCAGGCATGCACAGTGTGATGGGCAACATGAGGTGCCCGCCACAGGGTGTATGCGTTTCCCTACCCACCCCTTTTCTGCCATGGGAGCCTGTGTACGCAGGCTCCCATAGAGTTCAATGGGAGTCCGAGCGAACCGATTTATCAGCATACGGCTGCATCGTACTCATTTGGTCAGACGCCAGGAGCACGTCTCGTTCGGAAAACCCTCCGGATCTGAGTCGTATGGAGGGCTTTCCTAGCGAGATCGGAATCGGGCCCTAAGTGTAGAATATGCAACAATTAGCAGCTTTGCATTCAAATTAAAAAACCAATAGCACTAGCATACGTACCAATTACTGACGTAGCCGAGCACTACAATTAATTAATTGAAAGTCCCTACTACCAACAAAATGAGCAAAAACTAAGTCCCCTACTTGACTACTTTGAGGATACCTGGGTAGGAAGGTTACACAGATCTGGACACAGAAGACAGCCTAAATACCACATTCCATGGTGGAATGTATATAACAGTACCCTAAACAAAGAAGCCAAAACTAATAATGCTGTGGAAGAATGGCATAACGCCTTCCAAGCCACAACAGCAAGAACTACACCCACTCTACATAAACTATTACAATCTATCCAAAAAGAACAAAGCTACCAACAACTAAGAATGGAACAGTCTATAACACAACTAGGCCCAAAACTAACAAAGCAAACTAAACAAATGTTTGAGTACTTACAATACAAAGTAAGACTCTACCCAACAACTAAAGGACTAGAGTATCTTGAAACAATAGCTAAAAGCCTACTTTAAATAAATGTACCTCAAAACCCCAAAAACAAGTAATCTAAAAACAAACAGTCAAATAAATATTTTTTTTTAACTCCCAAAATATAATTATTTTGTCAAATATTTTAATTAATATTTAAAAAATAAATTGACATAATAATTATATTTTATATAACATAAATAACAATAACAATTACATTATAAACATTTCCCTCCCACTATAAATAATTTAAAATTACTTACTGTTTTCGTAGCTGAAGAACGGTAATCCAAACTGCCATAAACAAATCCACAGTTGGTTAAAATCCCAATAAGTGAAAAAATAAACCCCCCACAAAATGAAAAAATACAACTGTAGAAAAAGTAATCCATCAGCAATGGGTCCACCAACGATAAGCCACGCTCTAGGAAAATTTGAAAAATTAAGGAAGTGTAAAATAATTATTAGTTTACTAAAACTAATACACAATTTCTTTAAAAAAACGCATTCTTCTCCCCACGATAACTTCCAATCGGCAAAAACCTGTTAGGAAATAAAACAATCCCTCCCGCACAAATACACATATACATTATATCATATTAGAAATAAATACAACACTAACATCAAACTTTAAACAAAATTACACATATCTATCAAACACTAACACCGACCGTTAAACAAACTAACCGCATTTCGCACACTTATAATTTAAACATATAACTCACCAAAAACTGAAAAACCTATACTACATACACTATATAGTACGACACTACCTTCAAATTAACCCTAAATTAAAGTTTCAATAAAGAAAATTAAACTCACCTTAACCAATGAGACACAGCTTCCAACCGCGAGCTTCTCCCCTCAGAAAAGACCTAAAAGAAAACCGATCGCTTACTAAATACAAGTTTAGTTTAAAAATGGCTGCCTTAAATAATAAAGATTTAAATTTTTCTTTTTTAAAACTATTATACATTACAAATGCAGTACTGTAGATTTTTGTAAAAATACTACAAAATGATAGTAATGTATAAAAAAATGTTTGACATTATTTCTAATGTAAAATTATAATAATAAATATTATTAAAAAATTAAAATGTATTAATATAATTACAAAAATATACATGTAATGTACAATGTACATTAAAAATCTGCACTATTTTTAAGAAATGTGAAAAAAATGTATTAATGTCATGAAAAAAATGTGTGTTTGCAAAAAGACTTATGTACTAATTAACATTATTTATATTAAAAATATAAATAATATTAACAAAATTATAACATATGTTAAAAAATAGAAATAATTATAAAACTGTTTTCTAGAAAAATTTGTTAAAACATATATTTTATTAACAATGTACACTATGGGGTCGATTCCGATCCCGGTCGGAGGCGCACCTATCACCATTCGCCAGGGAAAAAAACCAGGCGAATGCGTGTTTCCCGACCGATTCGCACATACGTCCGAACGAGCAAGTACGATGCGCATAACAGCCCAGATCCCGACCCAGTCGCACTCACCCAATACAGCTCCTGTTCTCCGACCGAGGCGGGTCCGGAAACGCAGAATCGAGTCGCACGGAAGCCCAAATGCATCCCCGTCCGGCCGGACTAGTACGATGCGCCTTCCGTACGCGCCGAACCCGTCGCTACGCACGGCACGTCAAAGCATCCGGGAGAGGCGCACATAAGCTCCGATTCGCGCCACAAGACGATCCACGGCTACGAGACGAACACGCCAGCGACGAGGACGAGGCGAAGCAACGAGAAAGACGAACCAACAATGAATCCCATCGCGCCGATCCTACCAATACTCTACATCTATTACCGGAACTGGTACGGACGCGTACGGCGCAGAAGGTAAGTCAAACACCGACCACACAAACAAAATACACGTACCAGACATACAACACACACACATAGGGATGCAGAAATTACTTGCAACAGCAGCACCATAGGGGTGGGATGGCTATCACCAATGCCACATACACACATAGGGGCCTGGATGCCAACCACTACTACCACCCCTACCCAGGGGGTGCTAGATGCCTACCACTACTACCACCCCTAACCAGGGGGTGCTAGATGCCTACCACCACTACCACCCCTACCCAGGGGGTGCTAGATGCCTCCCACTACTACCACCCCTACTCAGGGGGTGCTAGATGCCTGTCACTACTACCACCCCTACCCAGGGGGTGCTAGATGCCTACCACTACTACCACCCTTACCCAGGGGGTGCTAGATGCCTACCACTACTACCACCCCTACCCATGGGGGGCTGGATGCCTGTCACTACTACCACCCCCACTCAGGGGGTGCTAGATGCCTACCACTACCACCACCCCTACCCAGGGGGTGCTAGATGCCTACCACTACTACCACCCCTACCCATGGGGGGCTGGATGCCTATCACTACTACCACCCCTACCCAGGGGGTGCTAGATGCCTACCACTACTACCACCCCTACCCAGGGGGTGCTAGATGCCTACCACTACTACCACCCCTACCCAGGGGGTGCTAGATGCCTACCACTACTACCACACCTACCCATGGGGGACTGGATGCCTGTCACTACTACCACCCCTACCCAGGGGGTGCTAGATGCCTACCACTACTACCACCCCTACCCAGGGGGTGCTAGATGCCTACCACCACTACCACCCCTACCCAGGGGGTGCTAGATGCCTACCACTACTACCACCCCTACCCAGGGGGTGCTAGATGCCTACCACCACTACCACCCCTACCCAGGGGGTGCTAGATGCCTACCACTACTACCACCCCTACTCAGGGGGGGCTGGATGCCTGTCACTACTACCACCCCTACCCATGGGGTGCTAGATGCCTACCACTACTACCACCCCTACTCATGGGGGGCTGGATGCCTGTCACTACTATCACCCCTACCCAGGGGGTGCTAGATGCCTACCACTACTACCACCCCTACCCAGGGGGTGCTAGATGCCTACCACTACTACCACCCCTACTCAGGGGGGGCTGGATGCCTACCACTACCACCACCCCTACCCATGGGGGGCTGGATGCCTACCACTACTACCACCCCTACCCAGGGGGTGCTAGATGCCTACCACTACTACCACCCCTACTCAGGGGGGGCTGGATGCCTACCACTACCACCACCCCTACCCATGGGGGGCTGGATGCCTACCACTACTACCACCCCTACCCATGGGGGTCTGGATGCCTGTCACTACCACCACCCCTACCCAGGGGGTGCTAGATGCCTACCACTACTACCATCCCTACCCATGGGGGGCTGGATGCCTGTCACTACTACCACCCCTACCCAGGGGGTGCTAGATGCCTACCACTACTACCACCCCTACCCAGGGGGTGCTAGATGCCTACCACCACTACCACCCCTACCCAGGGGGTGCTAGATGCCTACCACTACTACCACCCCTACTCAGGGGGGTCTGGATGCCTGTCACTACTACCACCCCTACCCAGGGGGTGCTAGATGCCTACCACTACTACCACCCCTACCCATGGGGGGCTGGATGCCTGTGACTACTACCACCCCTACCCAGGGGGTGCTAGATGCCTGTCACTACTACCACCCCTACTCAGGAGGGGCTGGATGCCTACCACTACTACCACCCCCACTCAGGGGGTGCTAGATGCCTACCACTACCACCACCCCCACTCATAGGATGGACAATGCATGACACAACCAGCACACTACAGCCTAAGGAATGCAAGAAAAAGACATCCCCCCAACACCATGACAAGCGTGTGTAGACTGTGTCAAATGCCTCCAACACTGAACATGACTTTGAACATACAATGTGACCCCCTATCACATGTGTCACACATAAATGTGTGTGGCCTCCACAATGCAAGCAGACCATGACCACTGTGGCAATGGGGTCCAACCCCCATCATCACAGTGACCAAAATGTAAGTGTGGGGTCCATAGCTGAAGCACATTTTGAACATTGTGGCAATGGGGTCTAAACCCCCATCATCACAGTGACCAAAATGTAAGTGTGGGGTCATTAGCTGAAGCACATTTTGAACATTGTGGCAATGGGGCCTAAGCCCCCATCATCACAGTGACCAAAATGTAAGTGTGGGGTCCATAGCTGAAGCACATTTTGAACATTGTGGCAATGGGGTCTAAGCCCCCATCATCACAGTGACCAAAATGTAAGTGTGGGGTCCATAGCTGAAGCACATTTTGAACATTGTGGCAATGGGGTCTAAGCCCCCATCATCACAGTGACCAAAATGTAAGTGTGGGGTCCATAGCTGAAGCACATTTTGAACATTGTGGCAATGGGGTCTAAGCCCCTATCATCACAGTGAACAAAGTGTAAGTGTGGGGTCCATAGCTGAAGCACATCTTGAACATTGTGGCAATGGGGTCTAAGCCCCCATCATCACAGTGACCAAAATGTAAGTGTGGGGTCCATAGCTGAAGCACATCTTGAACATTGTGGCAATGGGGTCTAAGCCCCCATCATCACAGTGACCAAAATGTAAGTGTTGACATTGAAAAAGCTGCAACTGCCAAACTGCATGGATGATTCCTGGTCACAGAACAACAAACACATCAGTGGCAAAGTAGTGCTTGGGTCCCATAGCAACATAGATTGGGGGAGGCAAACAGTGCAGTGCAAATAAGACATACCTTTGGCCATGTGCAGACAAATATCACCCATGGGGGCTGACACTGTCAACATTCATCAATGACACAATGACAGAAGTGACCATCATAATGCAGACCCACATATTTGCACCAATGGGCACACAAATGTAGATATCCTGTGGAGACTGTAGATGTGAGGTGAACAAATACCATACCATGGCAGCAATGGGACACACAAACAATGATCATTGTGCTGACTGATGACCTAGGAGTCCCAGGGACAGCAGGTGAAACCCACCAAACAACATACAGCCAATGGCACACTAAAGATATGCCAATGCAGTGGTGCAGATGCACAAACACAAACAGGCAGCCCAACACTGCACATCAAACACAACAGGTGAGGGGGGGTGCCAGTGTCCCCAGGCAACCACACAACACATGATGAGGCCTGAATACCAATTACACAGATGCGCATACAGTGCCACACAAAAGTAACTCATGGATCCAAATCCCCTATGTGGGCAATCAGGCATTGTTAGATGAGAGGGAGCACAAATCACACATGTCACACAAGCATGTAGGAACAGCAACTGATACAGCAAGACACAGACACACCACAGCACTACCCCCAGGGTCCCCACAATGTGGTGACCCTGGGCTGCATGACAATCCCACTGTGATGACAAAGCTAGATGTCGTTCACACTGTGAACCACAGTCATGTGTCCTGAGCAACAAACTACCATCACACCTACACAAGCACAAATCAATCAGCACGGCCAGTAAGCCAAGGCCAACATGGAGGCAGGGGTCTAGCCGGGCAACAACTCTCATCTGCACACACTCAACACCACACACCTCGACCTCCAACAATGTGCAGCAGTGAAGCTCACATGCACTGGTGACATTGCACATGCACCCATGACAAGCCCATGGGGGGTGGTGGGAACTAAGGTGCAGAAACACATCACACATGGCCACTCAACAAGACTCCTGAATGTCTGACACACTGCACACTACGCTGTACATGGACATGACGGCAATACCACACCAACCAATGGGATCCCAGCCACAGTCACACACCAATGAAGAAGCCAAGGTCAACCACAAAGAACACACATAGACAACTACCAACATTGCAGCCCTGACCCTGAGGAGTGCCAGCAGTCACACACACAACGTGTCACAATCACTGAAAGCTAACACTAACTGGAAATTACATGACAGGTGTAAACAACAAGTGCCAAGGGGAATCCTGACTGTGTCCCATCAGCGTTTGCCCACAAACTCAGCCCTGACAGCAAACACACCTATGGGTGACACCCTGATGACCAGTAATGTGCCATGCACCCACATCACAGAGAACCCAGGGAGAAGACTTTGGGGGAACATAGGTCAACTCAGCAAGCATCACAAACAGGAACATCACTAGGGATCCCAGCATGCACAGCAAAATGGAAGTGAACACACACAGACATGCTCACACAACACACACCTTGGGCTCAGGCAATGTCACAGGATTACACACTGCCATGAGGGGACTCCACTCCTGTGTGAGGAAAGCTGTGCCACATGTTGCCTCAGTAGGGCTCCATCATGTCAGCAGAACACTTGGTCACACAGTCAACAATTAGCACGAAATGAAGGCTCCCGTCATATCAGCCTGGTCATGGGAGTGTCAACGAAATCATCAGCACAGATCCAGCACACATGTATAGCAAGTTGCACTGACAACACAGATGAGTCCTTCCCCATGGATGCCCAAACTTGCATGTCCAGTGGAGATGGCCACATGGTCAGGGAAGTAGACTAATTGAACAATGGCAAGCACAACAGATGTGCAGGGGTGTAAGCCACAGATGTGATATTGCAAATGTAAGTAGGAAATCCCATTGCCAAATATTGAAAACATGACACCCTCATATGCTGCTAAGGATGACATGGATACACTACAGGATAGGACACATTACCCGTGGACCACATGGGTTCCTGCACAGTAACACTTCATTTTCATGAGACCAAAAATCACCATCACTGCAGCAAGGGCACGGTTAGCATCATCAACATCATGTACATCAGAAGCAAAACCACTAGAGAACAGAAAGTTGCTTTATTCAGCATATGTGGGTTCAAAAGTTAAAGTCCAGAAAAAAAGAAACAAAGGCCAATGGCCAGTCCATTATGAAAGTCAAAACAGGGTGACAGTGGCAGATGTCACCCTATGCATGCCTGCACTGCAAAACACCATGGACAATCCCCTCGGAAGGGCATACGGGGGGGCAGGCCAGGCACCGCAGGGACAGGATCATGGCTCACCAGAAGGAGGCAGGGAAGGGGTGGTGGGTGCTGGAGAGCCACTGACAACTGCAGTGGAGGTGTCTGACATGGTGTGTGCCGGCACAACTGGGGGCCATGACTCAGATGGTGTGGGTGCCGGCACGACTGCAGTGGGCCGTGCAGATGGAGTGGACAGGTTCCCCACTGCAGTGCCCAAGTCAGACGGGGTGGTAGTGGACTCCACTGCAGTGCCTACCTCCAGGGGAGGAGAATGGGGTTCAGGTAAGGTGGGCAGGACAGAGGGGAGGACACCGTCTCCACACCAGTGGCACAGACATGCGCAGCGGGGGTGTGGTGCCGGAAGAGCAAGTGGCAGGGGGAGAAGGCAGGATCATTTTGGGGATGGTGTATCTGTGGGTGGGGGAACCTGGGGCAGGGTGTGGTGGGGGCACCTGTGGAGTGGGGGCCTGAGGGATGGAGGAAGGAGACTTGGTGCTTGAGCTGCAGGGCGGCGGCGGGGTCTTGCTCTTCCGGTTCTGGGGGGACTTGCGGATGGGGGCGTCAGTCGGTCTGCACCTGGGGGAGGGTGTCCGGGGGCGAGGGGCACTCCCCTCCGTGTGGGTGGGCTTCCTCTTCCCCCTGAATGCTGTATCAGCTGGATCGGAGGGGAAGAGGCCGAGGTCACTGAGGAAGACCCGCTGTGTCTTTGGGGTTGCAGGTGAGGCAAGGGAAGGGGCCTTGGAGGGAGAGGTAACTGAGGACTGCGCAGTGCTCGTGGATGCGTGTGTGTGTGCCTGGGCCCCATCCCCTGTGAGTGTGGTTTCAGTCCCCTGACTGTGCGTGCGTGTGCGTCTTGATTTTGGCGTGTGTGTCTGTGTGCTGCTTGTGTCTGTGCTGGTGTGTGCAAATGCCGGTGTGTGTGTGCTTGGGACAGGTAAGGTGCTGGGGAGTGTGGATGGGGCAGAGGTAGGAGGGGTGAGGGACTGTTGGAGGAGGGACACTGCTGCCGTCAGGGAGGAGTCCATGGACCTATTGCCCCTCTGTAGGGCAGACATGCCCGATGAGATGCCCTCCATGAACGACACCAGCTGAGTCAACAGAGTGGTGTGTGCATGGAGGACACTCAGCATCGCTGTCTGCCCTACATGGAGCTGGCGAAGGAGGTACACAGACTCCTCACTCAGGGCAGCAGGGGACACAGGGGCAGGGGGTGCGGTGCCTGGCCCGAAGGAGACACGCTCCCGAACATGGGAGCCTCTACGGACCTCGGGAATGGGAGCCGATGGGAGGGCGGTGGTGGTGGTGGTGGCGGGGACAGCAACACTAGCTGGGGTGTGGTGGCTTCTGACACCCGCCTCCACAAGGGAGTCATCCTCCGAGCTGCTGTGGTCCTCAGCTGAGGTGGATGGTGCTGAGGACTCCTCGGTGTGGCTCCCCTCGCCCTCCGTGCCACTGGGTCCCTCTGACCACTCCTCGGCTGCTGACCCAGTCTGGCTCTGCGGCTCCTCCTGGTCCGTGGAGCTGTCCCCTCCTGTGGCCGTGGATGTATCTGCAAACAATAGGGAAACAGACAGACATCAGTCACCTGCACCGAACGCACACACCACAGTAAGTACAGCACATTACAGAGCAAGCCCTGGCATCCTTAGTTGAACATTGCCAAAAGTGCCCAAACAGAGTAGGAGAAGCCAATTGTCAGTCTGATGGTCAACCATGGCACTCACATCCCTCCTGGCCTTGCACCCATCTGTCTGGTGTCTGTCGGATGGCAATACCCCAGTGTGGACACATGCACCACCTACACAGTAGTTGGACAGTGCAGAGAACATGGTGAAGCATGTGAACATGCACACATCACAACTCTTGCCACTGAGTCAGTACAGGTGTCCGGATAAACGGATGCCCAGAGTCAATTTTGAAATGCATGTGATGCATACCAGCGACAGACACCATGATGCACCCATGTCCTGATAGTCATTGCCACAATGGTGTGCATGTAGCACATGTCACTCCCCTGCAGGATCACTCATAGGAAGTTTCATGCCATGGCACAGGCATGCCTGCTAAGTCATACATCACTGTCTCCAGTCACATGGGCAGGGCAGCCAGACAACAACAGTCTGCACTGTGTCACAATAGTAGGTCATGGGGAATGCAAGTCCTGGAGCTGAACAAGTGCACATGTACATCCCCCACACACCACATCATCTGAACCCTTATCTGTCCACGTCATACCAATTGGACATATGGGAGACCTGTAACACAACCCTCTGAACCTGAGCACCTCACAATCTGCTGTGAATGGGAAACAGCTGCCTGAACTTCACATTCGCATACCCCAGTCTGCACGGTCAGGTGATCAAACACCTATGTGTCACACAAGTATCGTCTCCTATGGTCACATCTCCGGTGGCATGCTGAGCCCCAACCGAGAAACACCCCAGTAGTCCTGACAACGAAGCCACAGCACACTGACACAGAGGCAGACACCTGAGGGGACATATCACTGAGCACAACGTGTCAGCTGATACACGTGAGTGGGAGTACAGAGTGTATTGTATGGCCTGGAGTAGGCATGACTGTCCTGCCCCACGTGAATGAGGGATGAGCCCTGGACAGTAGGCAGGTGGCTAAGTATGTGTGACACACGTAATATACACACTCCTGGGGCCCAAACATTGTTCCCACCCGCAGCATGGGTGTGTGCCAGATACCCCAGGCACATGTGGTGGATCAGCTCAGCAATTGGACCACATATCAAAGTAACACGCAGATTACATGTCAGAACACAGGCATTGTGTAAGCAATGGACCCACCCATGATGCCCACCACAGAGTTAGGGGAACAAATGCTGTCCCCCACCTTGAGCTAAGCAAAATGCAAGGACACAGTACCCAAGTGACACAATTCCCTGACTGTAAGGGCCACACCTGGGTATCAGATGAGGAGTGGGCAGTGCACAATTGAGGGACATGGGTCCTGGGCCACATGACTGATGTACTGTGGAAGTTTAACCAGGCCAGAGGAGGGCACTTAGCATGGCAGACAAAGTTCACAATGCAGTCATGGACTCACCCCCTCCTTGCTGCTGTCTGGCCTTCAGCTGCCCATCCAGATCAGGGAAGACCACCGCCAGGATCCTGAGCATGTGGGGGTCAGGGTCCGGTGTCCGCCCCTCCTGCGAGGAGGCGACAGCTTCAGCTGGACCCGTGCGATCCTCCGGGTCCAGCCCCGAAGGTCCTGCCACCTCTTCTGGCAGTTGCGGATCCGGCGCTTGTAGACCCCCACGGATCTCACTGCCCGGACGATGGTCAGCCATATCTGCTGCTTCTGGTGGGCATCAACCTGTGAGGATGACAAAGTGAAAATGCCATTACTACACATTCAACATATCCGTGCATTACACAGTTGGATATACATGTCTCAATCACAGGGGCACATGATGTACACAGGCAGTGCAACGATGGCTATGGACAGTTTGCCAGCAGTTACTACATGGTATCATTGCCTGGGAAGTAAAACCTTGTTTAAATGCACTGTCACTGCACTATACCTGTTCAGTGCATGTAACTACACACTATGGGGGGTGACAACTACTCAGTGAGCCTGCTAGCCAGTGGCGTGCAGACTGTAAGTCTTGCTAGTCAGACAACATGCACATTTAGTAAGGCAGTGGACAGCACACTCACCTGCTCCCCTGCTTTCCCATACAGCTTGCTGTACTGTGGAAGGAGGCTGTCCAGCAGGGCCTGGTTCTCCTCAGTGCTGAAGGCTGGGGCTCTCTCCACAGTACGTGCCATTGCAGGATCCAGAGGGTGCAGATACAGCAGCAGTGGTGGTGGCAGATGTCGTCCTGGAGCATGTAGTGCAGGCAAGTGAGCTCTCAGGGGAACAGCCAGCATTATATGTGTGCTGCAGAGGCAGATACTGTCCCATGTGTCCAAAGTGATAGGTCCAAGTCGTTTGCATCTTCTGAATCTGGCCAATCCATGGAATTGCACCACTTACACACGCCCACAGCATCCTTCAAAAGTTCAACTTCATGACACCCATGAATTTGCAACATTGTTGTGGGTGACCGACTGAATTTACAGCATCAGACTCGTTAAAGATTTGAAAACGCGTCCGTTGCCAGGCCAGGCCATAGCCAATGGGTGCGCATCGATCGGTCCATTGCTGTACAACGCGTACCCGCTCACATCGTATGCAATGGCCAATGTGTGCGCACCGATCGGTCCATTGCTGTACAACGCGTACATCGGATGACAACGCGTACCCGCTCACATTGAATGCAATGGCCAATGCATGCGCACCGATCGGTCCATTGCTGTACAACGCGTACCCGCTCACATCGTATGCAATGGCCAATGTGTGCGCACCGATCGGTTCATTGCTGTACAACGCGTATTGCGAATACAACGCGAACCAGCTCACATTGTATGCAATGGCCAATGTGTGCGCACCGATCGGTCCATTGCTGTACAACGCGTATTGCGAATACAACGCGTACCCGCTCACATTGTATGCAATGGCCAATGTGTGCGCACCGATCGGTCCATTGCTGTACAACGCGTATTGCGAATACAACGCGTACCCGCTCACATTGTATGCAATGGCCAATGTGTGCGCACCGATCGGTCCATTGTGTACAACGCGTACCCGCTCACTTTGTATGCAATGGCCAATGTGTGCGCACCGATCGGTCCATTGCTGTACAACGCGTATTGCGAATACAACGCGTACCCGCTCACATTGTATGCAATGGCCAATGTGTGCGCACCGATCGGTCCATTGCTGTACAACGCGTATTGCGAATACAACGCGTACCCGCTCACATTATATGCAATGGCCAATGTGTGCGCACCGATCGGTCCATTGCTGTACAACGCGTATTGCGAATACAACGCGTACCCGCTCACATTGTATGCAATGGCCAATGTGTGCGCACCGATCGGTCCATTGCTGTACAACGCGTATTGCGAATACAACGCGTACCCGCTCACATTGTATGCAATGGCCAATGTGTGCGCACCGATAGGTCCATTGCTGTACAACGCGTATTGCGAATACAACGCGTACCCGCTCACATTGTATGCAATGGCCAATGTGTGCGCACCGATCGGTCCATTGCTGTACAACGCGTACCAGTTCACATTGTATGCAATGGCCAATGTGTGCGCACCGATCGGTCCATTGCTGTACAACGCGTATTGCGAATACAACGCGTACCCGCTCACATTGTATGCAATGGCCAATGTGTGCGCACTGATCAGTCCATTGCTGTACAACGCGTATTGCGAATACAACGCATACCCGCTCACATTGTATGCAATGGCCAATGTGTGCGCACCGATCGGTCCATTGATGTACAACGCGTATTGCGAATACAACGCGTACCCGCTCATAATTGTATGCAATGGCCAATGTGTGCGCACCGATCGGTCCATTGCTGTACAACCCGTACCCGCTCACATTGTATGCAATGGCCAATGTGTGCGCACCGATCGGTCCATTGCTGTACAACGCATATTGCGAATACAACGCGTACCCGCTCACATTGTATGCAATGGCCAATGTGTGCGCACCGATCGGTCCATTGCTGTACAACGCGTATTGCGAATACAACGCGTACCCGCTCACATTGTATGCAATGGCCAATGTGTGTGCACCGATCGGTCCATTGCTGTACAACGCGTACATCGGATGACAACGCGTACACGCTCACATTGTATGCAATGGCCAATGCGTGCGCACCGATCGGTCCATTGCTGTACAACGCATATTGCGAATACAACGCGTACCCGCTCACATTGTATGCAATGGCCAATGTGTGCGCACCGATCGGTCCATTGCTGTACAACGCGTATTGCGAATACAACGCCTACCCGCTCACATCGTATGAAATGGCCAATGGGTGCGCACCGATCGGTCCATTGCTGTACAACGCGTACATCGGATGACAACGCGTACCCGCTCACATTGTATGCAATGGCCAATGCGTGCGCACCGATCGGTCCATTGCTGTACAACGCCTACCCGCTCACATCGTATGCCATGGCCAATGGGTGCGCACCGATCGGTCCATTGCTGTACAACGCGTCCCTGTACAAGTCACTGGCATATGTCACCATGCCTGTCACAGGTGAACATATGCCAGCCACATATACTTCCCAGGGAGTGAGGGGCACACCTACAACACCACAGCCTGTCCACACTGTATCCTAAGGCATGTAAGGCTGCATTACCTATTCCGTGTATGGGGGTCAACATGTTGTTCTGTGGGTGGCACTTGGGGGCAGCCACTCCCAGGCTGTGCACGTGTTCATGGGGACAGAATCCTTGGTGT
The DNA here is from genome assembly GCA_963921515.1 of Calotriton arnoldi. Lineage (NCBI taxonomy): Eukaryota > Metazoa > Chordata > Amphibia > Caudata > Salamandridae > Calotriton > Calotriton arnoldi. Next base: position 796,019 of record CAWUFW010000505.1, read on the forward strand.
GTCGTGCACATGACCACTGTGATGTGCAACTGTTCATTTCAGAGCATGTGGCATGGTCACATTTCACGGTTGTGTATGTGTATGTCATGTCACATACCCCTGAGTCCCATGTGGGACGGTATGTACGTCCCAGGGTGACCCATTGCCACAATAGTGATGGCCCTCCACAGTCTGTGTGCATGTTGTGTTTACAATGTCTCTGATTCCATGGGCACAATGGGAGACAGTCTCCACATCCACGTTGTTTGTGCATGGACTTTGATGTTGTGCGTGTGTGTGTCACAGACGGCCATGTCTGTCCTGCCGAGGCAACAGGGACCACTACCTGTGGGGGTCATGGTTGTTTTGCTGTGGTGTATTCATGATGCACCATGTCATGCCAGTGTCCATGTGGCAATACAGGGTCCCTGTGAATCTACCTGTCGATGAGCTGTGATGCCTGGGGCACATCTGTCCTCACATGTCACTGTGGGGTGTGTTTGGAACGTGACAGCAGTAGATGGGAACTGTGCCACAGCCTGATGATATCCCATGGCACAACCTGGGACTTGTTGATGCCACTTGTTGAACTGTGATGTTAGATGTTGGCCATGTAGGTGCCATACATGTCCTTACGGAACTGCACACATCATGTACTTGTGTCTCATAATGATGTATCATGTGATATTGAGTATGGTCTATGCCACATATGTGGGGTGACTGACAATCTTTCTTTCTTCACCTATGCACTGCAGGGCACCAGCTGTCCATAGACCATTCCCTGACCTTGCAACCATGGTCGAACGGGACTGCAACCAACGGTACCGCTTCACCAGGCCGCTGATTGAGGAATTGACGGTGCGGTTGGCCCCACATTTGCAACCTGGCCGGACATACCCTACAGCGCTGACCGCCAAGGTGAAGGTGATGGCAGCCCTCCACTTCTTTGCCACCGGTACCTTTCAACACACTGTGGCGTCTGCTGGTGGGATGTCACAGACCATGTTCAGCCGTGTGCTCCGCGATGTTTTGGAGGCTATGTTGAGATACCTGAACCAGTACATCTATTTCCCTAAACTTCAACAACTCACTGACGTGAAGAGTGACTTCTATGCCCTGGGGAGGATGCCGCATGTCATTGGCTCCATTGATGGGACACATGTGGCTTTGGTACCACCACAGGCCCAAGAGCAGGCATACAGGAACCGCAAACACTACCATTCGGTCAATGCACTGGTGGTATGTCTTGCAGATATGAGCATCTCACATGTGTGTGCCCGTTTCCCCGGTTCTGCACACGATGCCTACGTGATGAGGAGTAGTCGCATCCCGAGGATGATGTCACAGATGTGGAACCAGCGTGCCTGGCTTGTTGGTGTGTACTGACTTTGTACCATTGTGTGTGTTCTGCAATGTCGTGTTCCACCCTCTTTTCCAACTCAGCTAATGTGCAATTGTCTGTATGTAGGTGACTCCGGATACCCCAACATGCCGTGGTTGCTGACGCCCCTCAGGAACCCTGTGACACCAGCCCAGATGCGCTACAATGAGGCACATGGTCGGACCAGGAGAGTGATTGAGCGGGCATTTGGTCTCCTGAAGAGCCGCTTCCGCTGCCTGGACAAGACAGGAGGGGCCCTCCCATATGCCCCAGCAAAGGTGTGCAAGATTGTCATCGTCTGCTGCATGCTACACAACCTGGCAGTGCGGAAGGAGTTGCCTCTCATCCTGGATGACGATGACCAACATTCGCCACCTGTGGAGGATCCTGGCCTGGACCACGATGCCAGTGATGATGATGATGATGATGAGGGTGATGTCCGCACACAGCTCATCACCAACTTCTTCAGCTGAATGTGAGTATCCAGGGATGTTATGTCAATGATGTGAGTTTGCATGATATGTGTTGGTGGTGCTCTGGTGCTGTTTGAGTGTGTCCATGTGCTACATGACTGTATGCGTGCAGCGATGTGTCCTTACAGGTAGTCTGTACTCCACAACAGTGTTGACATGCTAACTTGGTTCTGGGTGGGTATCTTGTGACATGTATTGGGCATGAGTATTGCAGTTCTGTCCTGTTCTTCAGTTCTTTTGACTGTGTGTCATTTCTGTCCTTCACAGGGTACTTTCAGAGTTGTTTGGTCAACTGTGAACCCCCGACACCGTGAATCAACTTCCAGGGTGGTAGCTGTCGTTTCCCTACAGGTGATGTGCGCCACACCCATGGACTTCCTTTCTTCTACACTTGTTGACTGTGTGCCCACTGCCAGGTGGGATTACCTTGCATCTGTAGTGGTTACAACATGTTGCAAATGTGTAATAAACCTATGCTTCACTTTGTGATGTGCGTTGTCTGTGGTCACACATCTGACTGACATTTGCTTACTGCACCAGTGGGCTAGTTAACACAGACTGTGAATAGGTGTTGGGTCTGTGCATTGCACCGTATTTCCTGGCAACATCAGTGTAGGCGATGAGTCAGATGTCCCTGGTGTGTATGTGTTGTGTAGCCCTGGTGGTGTGTCTCCCTCATATGTGTCACATCGCCATGACTCACATGCCGGTGTTGTACTTGCTGTAGCAGTTAGCATGCACAGTGTCATTTCACAGATCATCATCTCCACTTCAGAAACAACGTTGGAATCACAACAGAGGCAAGTATGGTGTATTAGTGAGTTTATTGACATACATGTGTGAGTATAGTGCACAGGATGGTGGGTGCTGTACATTGTGATTGTAATCCAAAGTTCCTAGATGATTTGGAAGTCCTGATAGCAGAAATGTCCTGAGTAAAGTCCACAGTCATCTGATACATTGGTCCAACTTGAGCTCCCCATGTCATGTGGGAGAGTTGTGTTGCATTCGACAGGGTGAAGAGTTTGCGCACAAAGGTGATTTTCCCGAACAGGTGTTGGCTTCCTGGGGGTTGTGCATGGCCATCGGCCTCTCAGTTGTCCTTCCTCAGAGGACCCCTCTTCTTGGGGGGGGGACCCTCAAGTGCAGGCTGCTGCGGTGCAGGGGACTCTCCGCCAGAGTCATCCTCCCTCCCTGTGGCAGTTGTTGCAGCACCAGATGTTGTGGGCACACAGGGAGGTGTTGACATGTTGGTGCACATCTGGCGGAGGCATTGTAATATGTCCCTATCCACCGCCGTCTGTTCTTGCAATGTGTCCCACTTGGACTCCATGCGGGACATGTGTAAGTCCAAGCGGGCATGATGGGCAGCCTGCTGCTGTTGAATGTCCCTGAGGATCCCCACTACCTGGCTGAACTCTCCGGTGCTAGTCTGGTACGCATCAGCTATGCGTACCAGTTGTGGGTCATCATGCAGTCCAGACCCCTCTGCAAGCAGTGACCTATGTCTACCACCCCTCCCACCACCCCTGGCGACATGTGCAGGAACTGCGGTGGCACGCACAGGTGACCCTGGGCCCCCTTGGGGGTTGTTGCTGTTGTTGGTGTCCGTAGCTCCACGTTGGTCCGGGGTCCGTGTGCTGTTGGTGTTGGTGGTCCTTGGTCTGTCCGTGTCGGCAGGGGTGGTCTGTGTGTTGGCAGTTGTTGGAGGGGTGGGTGCAGGGGGTGCAGCTGGTGGTCCTGCTGGTGCTGCATGATGACTCACTCCGGAGGTGCCAGGTAGGTCTTCGCCATCCGAGGTGGGCAGAGGCTGTTCCACACCAGTGAGCTCAGTGTCCTCCGGAGCCTAGGACAGGGACTCCTCAGCGTCTGCTGCTGTGTCCCCATCATCACCTGTATTTAGAAGAGACACACAATGTATGTAATGTTTCTACAGGCATCAATGGGTCAAACACCTGACAGTTGTGACTGTACCTCTGGATGCGGGCCTGTACATTGCATTGTCCTAAGTTGTCACAGTCAGCTGTTGATATTGGTGTAGTGCATTGTCCTGACAACATGAAGCATTTCAATGTGAATGTTGAGGTGTGTGCATGTCCAGCATTGGTGGTATTTTGTTGACATCCGGACATCCTTCTCCCTCCAGCCCAGTTATCCCACCATGGAGCATGCCACCCTTGCAGTGGGTGCAGGTTGACTCTCAGGATGTCAGTCAGTGGTGTCCTGCTGTTGGTTGGTGGCCAGTTCCCAGCATGGCCTTGTGCTCCCCACAACAGAGCACCAGTGTCAGACATCTTTGATGGGGCTTTCCACTCTCTGTGAGGTGTGCATGCTTCAGTGTGAGCTTGCTGGGCCATGTGGGTGGGGGATGTTGAGCTGTGACTACCACTGCCATCATGCTATTGCCTCCACCCCCCTTCCCAGCATGCCCATACTTCCTTCCTTCCTTTTGAGTGTACTTCACTGTGTGTGGGTGTGACAGCAATGGCAAGATGTCAGTCAGTGGTGTCCTGCTGTTGGTTGGTGGCCAGTTCCCAGCATGGCCTTGTGCTCCCCACAACAGAGCACCAGTGTCAGATATCTTTGATGGGGCTTTCCACTCTCTGTGAGGTGTGCATACTTCAGTGTGATCTTGCTGGGCCATGTGGGTGGGGGATGTTGAGCTGTGACTACCACTCCCATCATGCTATTGCCTCCACCCCCCTTCCCAGCATGCCCATACTTCCTTCCTTTTGAGTGTAATTCACTGTGTGTGGGTGTGACAGCAATGGCAAGATGGCTGACAGTGGTTGGTGGCCAGTTCCCAGCATGGCCTTGTGCTCCCCACAACAGAGCACCAGTGTCAGACATCTTTGATGGGGCTTTCCACTCTCTGTGAGGTGTGCATGCTTCAGTGTGATCTTGCTGGGCCATGTGGGTGGGGGATGTTGAGCTGTGACTACCACTCCCATCATGCTATTGCCTCCACCCCCCTTCCCAGCATGCCCATACTTCCTTCCTTTTGAGTGTACTTCACTGTGTGTGGGTGTGACAGCAATGGCAAGATGGCTGACAGTGGTGTCCTGCTGTTGGTTGGTGGCCAGTTCCCAGCATGGCCTTGTGCTCCCCACAACAGAGCACCAGTGTCAGACATCTTTGATGGGGCTTTCCACTCTCTGTGAGGTGTGCATGCTTCAGTGTGATCTTGCTGGGCCATGTGGGTGGGGGATGTTGAGCTGTGACTACCACTCCCATCATGCTATTGCCTCCACCCCCTTCCCAGCATGCACATACTTCCTTCCTTTTGAGTGTACTTCACTGTGTGTGGGTGTGACAGCAATGGCAAGATGGCTGACAGTGGTGTCCTGCTGTTGGTTGGTGGCCAGTTCCCAGCATGGCCTTGTGCTCCCCACAACAGAGCACCAGTGTCAGACATCTTTGATGGGGCTTTCCACTCTCTGTGAGGTGTGCATGCTTCAGTGTGATCTTGCTGGGCCATGTGGGTGGGGGATGTTGAGCTGTGACTACCACTCCCATCATGCTATTGCCTCCACCCCCTTCCCAGCATGCCCATACTTCCTTCCTTTTGAGTGTACTTCACTGTGTGTGGGTGTGACAGCAATGGCAAGATGGCTGACAGTGGTGTCCTGCTGTTGGTTGGTGGCCAGTTCCCAGCATGGCTTGTCCTCCCCACAACAGAGCACCAGTGTCAGACATCTTTGATGGGGCTTTCCACTCTCTGTGAGGTGTGCATGCTTCAGTGTGAGCTTGCTGGGCCATGTGGGTGGGGGATGTTGAGCTGTGACTACCACTCCCATCATGCTATTGCCTCCACCCCCCTTCCCAGCATGCCCATACTTCCTTCCTTTTGAGCGTACTTCACTGTGTGTGGGTGTGACAGCAATGGCAAGATGGCTGACAGTGGTGTCCTGCTGTTGGCTGGTGGCCAGTTCCCAGCATGGCCTTGTGCTCCCCACAACAGAGCACCAGTGTCAGACATCTTTGATGGGGCTTTCCACTCTCTGTGAGGTGTGCATGCTTCAGTGTGAGCTTGCTGGGCCATGTGGGTGGGGGATGTTGAGCTGTGACTACCACTCCCATCATGCTATTGCCTCCACCCCCTTCCCAGCATGCCCATACTTCCTTCCTTTTGAGTGTACTTCACTGTGTGTGGGTGTGACAGCAGTGGCAAGATGGCTGACAGTGGTGTCCTGCTGTTGGTTGGTGGCCAGTTCCCAGCATGGCCTTGTGCTCCCCACAACAGAGCACCAGTGTCAGACATCTTTGATGGGGCTTTCCACTCTCTGTGAGGTGTGCATGCTTCAGTGTGAGCTTGCTGGGCCATGTGGGTGGGGGATGTTGAGCTGTGACTACCACTCCCATCATGCTATTGCCTCCACCCCCTTCCCAGCTTGCTCATACTTCCTTCCTTCTGACTCTGCTTCCCTGTGGGGTAGTGTGCCTGTGCTGAATGGATGGCTGACAGTGTTGTCCTGGCGTTTGTTTGGCTACAAGTCCCATGTGTGTCACTGTGCTTCCCACAGCATGACCCAGGGTGGTGGTTCTTTGTGGGATAATTAATTTTAGTGTGAGGCAATGCATTTTCCCAGGTGAGTTGTGTGTAGTTTGTGTTAGGGGTGTGTGTGAGAAGAGCTGCTGGTAACTATGGTCATAGCTGTCAGTCCTCCTTCCCACCCAGCCAGATATCCCACCATGGAACGTGCTTCCATTGCAGGGAGTGCAAGTTTGCTTTCAGGATGTCAGTCAGTGGTGTCCTGCTGTTTGTTGGTGCCCAGTTCCCTGCAGGGCCTTGTGCTCCCCACAGCAGTAGCCAGTGTCAGCCATCTTGTCAGTTGTTTTCCACTCCCTGTGATGTGAGCATGGTTCATAGTGGTGTTGGTGGGCGTATTGTGAGGGTGGGCAATATCTGTGACTACAACTCCCATGATGCTATTGGCTACACTGACTTGACCAGCATACACAGAATTCCTTCCTTTCTGTGGGATTCCCTGTGTGGTGGTGTTGTAGTGGTGGCAACATATCTGACAGTGTTTGTTGGTTAGATTTGTGCCACTGCCTAGCTTTATTTGTTGTAGGGTTTGTACATGTCACGACACAGTTACATATCACTATGAGATGGCATGTATTGTGTTTATCTGACTGACATACACATCTTGGGATGATTCTGGTTTTGTTGCTGTGGATTTGCTAAGGGTGCATGGTTTGACTATCCCCTTGACAGTGATGTGTGTGTATTGTCACACAATATTGGGTATATTGGTTGTGTACTCACCAGGCTCTGGGATGTTTTCTAGTCCATATACGCTCACTGGTGGTAGGATGGCCCGCACCTTCTCCTCCCAGGGCCTGAGGTATACTGGTTTGGCAGGAGGGCCACTGCCGGTGTGTTGGCTCAAGATGTAATCCTTCTTCAGTAGGTCCCTGACCCTCCTGCGCACGTCATACCACCTGTTCTGGATGTCTTCCTTTGTGCGCAAACATGGTGATTGTGCGTTCACCCTGTCGACGATCCTCGCCCACATCTTGGTTTTCTGTGACATGGGGGTCTGTTGGACCAGTGTACCAAACAGCTGTGGCTCTACCCTGAGGATCTCATCTACCAGGACTTCCAAATCACTATCTAGGAACTTTGGATTCTTCTTGGGGGGCATGGTGATGGGTGGTGGTGGTGAGTGATGTGTGTGTTGGTGTGCAAGTGAGGGTGTGTGAGTGTGTGTTTTGCTGGGTGTATGTGAGGGTGCTATTTGTTGAGGTGCTAATGGTGTGTGGGTTGTGTGATGGATGAGTTGTGGGTGTGTCTGTGGTTGCTGTCTGATGGTGTTCTGTGCTGGCAGGTAATTTGAATTTGCAAAGGATCATGGTAGGGATTTGTGTCCTTTATATGGGTGGAGTTGTGGGTGTGTCTTTGTTCCCTGTTTCCCCCCCCAGTATTTATTGGCTTTGTAATTGCTTGTTTGGCCTTTTTTTTGGTGTTTTTCCCTTTGTACTTTTTGTGCATGTAGGAGACGTTCTTCTGACCGAGTCGGACCCTGCAGTTGTCTCGTGCGAGCTTCTCCGAGTCGTTCACGCTGTGTTTGTGCTGTTTTATGTGCTGCGTACGCGTCGGTCACAGTGTATTGGGTTGCTTCGGCTCGCTGTTTTGTATGCGTGTCGGTCGTACGGCTTGAGCTCCGTGCGACTCGGTCGTGTTTTCCACGCGTTGCATCGTACTGCGCGGGTCGGACTTCGCGGGTACGTTTCGTTCGGGTTCCTTCCTGGTGCGTGTTGGTCGGTTCGATTTGCGCGGTTTTCCGGCCGGATAGCGGTTTTCCGCACGGTTCGGTCATTCGTGTTGTGTTCCGTACGAGTCGGTTGGATTTTGCACGCATTTCATCGTACTTTGCGGGTCGGGCTGCACCGGTCTGTGTCGGTCGGAATAAATTCCGGATCCGAGTCGGTCGGTACGTTTTCCGGCCCGAATCGGAATCGGCCCCTATATGTATGAATGTAAAAAATATGTACAATATTAAAAAATAATGTATCTACTGTTACCAAAAACATGTTATGTTTTGAAAAATGTACAAAAAGGAATTAATAACTACTTCTTTGTTTTTTTGTAAAAATATACAACACTATAATGTAATAGAGTAAAAATGTGTAATCCTTTTTTTCAAAAATATTATATATAAATGTATAAATATGTACAAAATATATAATATTTCAAAAATGTAAAAAATTATTTTTTTCCTGTGTTGAACAATATATATTAAATATAGTTAACAAACAAAAATACTTTTTCTGTTTTTTTATCAATCTTGCATTATAAATAAAATTATAAATAAAATATAAATATGTTTCTGTATTTATTTTACCTGTTTTGAAAAATCAATGTACTTTAAAAACTATTATATTTTTACAAACATTTACAATTATATCATTATACTTACACTATCTTAACTATTCCCACTATAGACTACATTAGCTCACAGAAGGTGTTGAACACTAAACATATATATTTTACTATTCCCACTCCAATTTTTATTAAGTCAGGGAAGGCGCTGGACACTAACCATATATAATTTACTATTCCCACTCCAAACTACATGAAGTCAGGGAAGGTGCTGGATACCAAACATATATAATTTACTATTCCCACTCCAATATATATATTAAGTCAGGGAAAATGCTGGACACTGATCCAGCGCGTCTAATATAAATTCCTCTCCTAGGATATGACATCCAGGTGAAATCATTCACATCTACTATACCATATGACGGTGGGGCCCATAACACCGCATATCATACACTCAGGGGCCGATTCCGATTCGGGCCGGAAAACGTACCGACCGACTCGGTTCGGGAATTTAGTCCGACCGACACGTACCGGCGCTGCCCGACCTGCGTAGTACGATGAAATGCATGTGAATCACGACCGACTCGTACGGAACACAGGCCGAACGACCGAACCGCACGGAAACCAGCTATCCGGCCGGGAAACAACGCAAATCGAACCGACCGACACACACCAGGAATGAACCCGAACGAAACGTACCCGCGAACTCCGACCCGCGCAGTACGATGCAATGCGTGGAAAACCAGACTGAGTCGCACGGAGCTCAAGCCGTACGACCGACACGCATACAAAACAGGTAGCCGAAGCAACCCAATACTCCGCGACCGTTGCGTACGCCGCACATGAAACACAGCAGAAACACAGCGTGAACGACTCGGAGAAGCTCGCACGAGACAACTGCAGCGTCCTACTCGGTCAGAAGAACGTCTCCTACATGCACAAAAAGTACAAAGGAAAAAATACAAAAAAAAGGGCCAAACAAGCAATTACAAAGATAATAAATACTGGGGGGAAACATGGAACAAAGACACACCCACAACTCCACCCATATAAAGGCCACAAATCCCTACCATGATCCTTTGCAAATTCAACTGACCTGCCAGCACAGAACACCATCAGACAGCAACCACAGACACACTCACAACTCATCCATCACACAAGCCACACACCATCAGCACCTCAACAAATAGCACCCTCACATACACCCAGCAAAACCTACACTCACACACCCTCACCTGCACACCCACACCCACATCAATCACCACCACCACCCATCACCATGCCCCCAAAGAAGAATCCAAAGTTCCTAGACAGTGAATTTGAAGTCCTGGTAGATGAGATCCTCAGGGTAGAGCCACAGCTGTTTGGTACATTGGTCCAACAGACCCCCATGTCGCAGAAAACCAAGATGTGGGAGAGGATCGTCGACAGGGTGAACGCACAATCACCATGTCTGCGCACAAAGGAAGACATCCAGAACAGGTGGTATGATGTGCGCAGGAGGGTCAAGGACCTACTAAAGAAGGATTACGCCTTGAGCCAACACACTGGCAGTGGCCCTCCTGCCAAACCAGTATACCTCAGGCCCTGGGAGGAGAAGGTGCGGGCCATCCTACCACCAGTGAGCGTATATGGACTATCAAACATCCCAGAGCCTGGTGAGTACACAACCAATATACCCAATATCGTGTGACAATATACACACATCACTGTCAAGGGGATAGTCAAACCATGCACCCTTAGCAAATCCACAGCAACCAAAAGATAATCATCCCAAGATGTGTATGTCAGTCAGATAAACACAATACATGCCATTTCATAGTGATATGTAACTGTGTCATGACATGTACAAACCCAACAACAAATAGAGCTAGGCAGTGGCACAAATCTAACCAACAAACACAGTCAGATATGTAGCCACCACTAGAACACCACCTCACAGGGAAGCTCACTGAAAGGAAGGAATTCTGTGTATGCTGGTGAAGTCAGTGTAGCCAATAGCATGATGGGAGTTGTAGTCACAGATATTGCTCACCCTCACAATTCGCCCATCAACACCACTCTGAACCATGCTCACATCACAGGGAGTGGAAAACAACTGACAAGATGGCTGACACTGGGTACTGCTGTGGGGAGCACAAGGCCCTGCTGGGAACTGTGTACCAACCAACAGCAGGACACCACTGACTGACATCCTGAAAGCCAACTTGCACTCCCTGCAATGGAAGCACATTCCATGGTGGGATATCTGGCTGGGTGGGAAGCAGGACTGACAGCACTGACCATAGTTACCAGCAGCTTTTCTCACACACACCCTTAATACAAACTCCATACAACTCACCTGGGAGAATGCATTGCCTCACACTCTAATTAAATATCCCACAAAGAACCAACACCCTGGGTTATGCTGTGTGAAGCACAGGGACACTTTTTGGACTTGTAGCCAAACTAATGCAAGGACAACACTGTCAGCCATCCTTTCAGCACAGGCACACTACCCCACAGGGAAGCAGAGTCAAAAGGAAGGAAGTATGGGCATGCTGGGAAGGGGGGTGTAGGCAATAGCATGATGTGAGTGGTAGTCACAGCTCAACATCCCCCACCCACATGGCCCAGCAAGCTCACACTGAAGCATGCACACCTCACAGGGAGTGGAAAAGAACTGACAAGATGGCTGACACTGGGTACTGCTGTGGGGAGCACAAGGCCCTGCTGGGAACTGTGCACCAACAAACAACAGGACCACACTGTCAGCCATCTTGACATTGCTGTCACACTCACACACAGTGAAGTCCACTCAAAAGGAAGGAAGTATGGGCATGCTGGGAAGGGGGTGTAGGCAATAGCATGATGGGAGTGGTAGTCACAGCTCAACATCCCCACCCCCATGGCCCAGCAAGCTCACACTGAAGCATGCACACCTCACAGGGAGTGGAAAAGAACTGACAAGATGGCTGACACTGGTGCTCTGTTGTGGGGAGCACAAGGCCCTGCTGGGAACTGGGCACCAACAAACAACAGGACACCACTGTCAGCCATCTTGCCATTGCTGTCACACTCACACACAGTGAAGTCCACTCAAAAGGAAGGAAGTATGGGCATGCTGGGAAGGGGGGTGTAGGCAATAGCATGATGGGAGTGGTAGTCACAGCTCAACATCCCCCACCCACATGGCCCGGCAAGCTCACATTGAAGCATGCACACCTCACAGGGAGTGAAAAGCCACTTCCAAGATGTCTGACAATGGTGCTCTGTTGTGGGGAGCACAAGGCCCTGCTGGGAACTGGGCACCAACCAACAGCAGGACACCACTGACTGACATCCTGAGAGTCAACCTGCACCCACTGCAAGGGTGGCATGCTTCATGGTGGGATAACTGTGCTGGGGGGAGAAGGAGGGCCGGATGTCCACCAAATACAACCAATGCTGTCCATGTACACACCTCAACATTCACATTGAAATGCTTCAAGTTTGCAGGACAATGTGCTACACCAATATCAACCCCTGACTGTGACAACTTAGGACAATGCAATGTACAGGCCCGCATCCAGAGGTACAGTCACAACTGTCAGGTGTGTGAACCATTGATGCCTGCAGAAACATAACATACATTGTGTGTGTCTCCCAAAACAGGTGATGATGGGGACACAGCAGCAGACGATGAGGAGTCCCTGTCCCAGGCTCCGGGGGACACTGAGCTCACTGGTGTGGAACAGCCTCTGCCCTCCTCGGATGGCGAAGACCTACCTGGCACCTCCGGTGTGAGTCATCATGCAGCACCAGCAGGACCACCATCTGCACCCCCTGCACCCACCCCTCCAACAACTGCCAACACACAGACCGCCCTCTCTGACACGGACAGACCAAGGACCACCAATGACAACAGCACACGGACCCCGGCCCAACGTGGAGCAACGGACAACAACCCCAGTAACAACCTCCAAGGGGGCCTAGGGTCACCTGTGCGTGCCACCGCAGGTCCCGCACGAGTCGCCAGGGGTGGTGGGAGGGGTGGTAGACATAGGTCGCTGTTTGCAGAGGGGTCTGGACTGTATGATGACCCACAACTGGTACGCATTGCTGATGCGTACCAGAATAGCACCGGAGAGGTCAGCCAGGTAGTGGGGATCCTCAAGGACATTCAACAGCAGCAGGCTGCCCATCATGCCCGCTTGGACTCACACATGTCCCGCTTGGACTCATACATGTCCCGTGTGGAGACACACATGTCCCGTGTGGAGACACACATGTCTGGCATGGAGTCCAAGTGGGACACATTGCAAGAACTGACAGCGGTGCATAGGGACATATTGACATGCCTCCGCCAGATTAGCACCAACATGGCCACACCTCCCTGTGTGCCCACAACATCTGGTGCTGCAACAACTGCAACTGCCACAGGGAGGGAGGATGACTCTGGCGGAGAGTCCCCTGCACCGCAGCAGCCTGCACGTGAGGGTCCCCCCCCAAAGAAGAGGGGTCGACCGAGGAAGGACAACTGAGAGGCCGATGGCCATGTACATCCCCCAGGAACCCAACACCTGTCCTGGAAATCCACCTTTGTGTGCAAACTGTTCACCCTGTCGCATGCAACCCAACTCTCTCACATGACATGGGGAGTTTAAGTTGGACCAATGTATCAGATGACTGTTGACTTTACTCAGGACATTTCTGCTACCAAGACTTCCAACTCATCTGGGAACTTTGGATTACAATCCCAATGTACAGCACCCACCATCCTGTGCACTATCCTCACACATGTATGTAAATAAACTCACTAATACACCATACTTGCCTCTGTTGTGATTCCAACGTGGTTTCTGTCATGGAGATGATGATCTGCTAAATGACACTGTGCATGCTAACTGCTACAGCAAGTACAACACCGTCATGTGAGTCATGGCAACGTGACACATATGAGGGAGACACACCACTAGGGCTACACAACACATACACACCAGGGCCATCTGACTCATCGCCTACACTGATGTTGCCAGGAAATACAGTGCAATGCACAGACACCACACCTATTCACAGTCTGTGTTAACTAGCCCACTGGTGCAGTAAGCAAATGTCAGTCAGATGTGTGACCACAGACAACGCACATCCCAAAGTGAAGCACAGGTTTATTACACATTTGCAACATGTTGTTTCCACTACAGATGCAAGGTAATCCCACGTGGCAGTGGCCACACAGTCAACAAGTGTAGAAGAAAGGAAGTCCAGGGGAGTGGGGCACATCACCTATAGGGAAACAACAGCTTCCACCCTGGAAGTTGAATCACGGTGTCGGGGGATCACAGTTGAACAAACAACTCTGAAAGTACCCTGTGAAGGACAGAAATGACACACAGTCAAGAGCACTGAAGAACAGGACAGAACTGCAATACTCATGCCCAATACATGTCACAAGATACCTACACAAAACCAAGTTAGCATGTCAACACTGTTGTGGAGTACAGACTACCTGTAAGGACACATCGCTGCACGCATACAGTCAAGTAGCACATGGACACACTCAAACAGCACCAGAGCACCACCAACACATATCACGCAAACTCACATCATTGACATGACATCTCTGGATACTCACATTCAGCTGAAGAAGTTGGTGATGAGCTGTGTGCGGACATCACCCTCATCATCATCACCATCACTGGCATCGTGGCCCAGGCCAGGATCCTCCACAGGTGGCGGATGTTGGTCATCGTCATCCAGGATGAGAGGCAACTCCTTCCGCACTGCCAGGTTGTGTAGCATGCAGCAGACGATGACAATCTTGCATACCTTTGCTGGGGCATATGGGAGGGCCCCTCCTGTCTTGTCCAGGCAGCGTAAGCGGCTCTTCAGGAGACCAAATGTCCGCTCAATCACTCTCCTGGTCTGGCCATGTGCCTCATTGTAGCGCATCTGGGCTGGTGTCACAGGGTTCCTGAGGGGCGTCAGCAACCATGGCATGTTGGGGTATCCGGAGTCACCTACATACAGACAATTGCACATTAGCTGAGTTGGAAAAGAGGGTGGAATACTACATTGCAGAACACACACAATGGTACAAAGTCAGTACACACCGACAAGCCAGGCACGCTGGTTCCGCATCTGTGACATCATCCTCAGGATGCGACTACTCCTCATCACGTAGGCATCGTGTGCAGAACTGGGGAAACGGGCACACACGTGTGAGATGCTCATATCTGCAAGACATACCACCAGTACATTGACCGAATGGTAATGTTTTCTGTTCCTGTATGCCTGGTCATGTGCCTGTGGTGGTACCAAAGCCACATGTGTCCCATCAATGGAGCCAATGACATGCGGCATCCTCCCCAGGGCATAGAAGTCACTCTTGACGTCAGTGAGTTGTTGAAGTTTAGGGAAATAGATGTACTGGTTCAGGTATCTCAACATAGCCTCCAAAACATCGCGTAGCACACAGCTGAACATGGTCTGTGACATCCCACCAGCAGATGCCACAGTGTGTTGAAAGGTACCGGTGGCAAAGAAGTGTAGGGCTGCCATCACCTTCACCTTGGGGGTCAGCGCTGTAGGGTATGTCCGGCCAGGTTGCAAATGTGGGGCCAACCGCACTGTCAATTCCTCAATCAGCGGCCTGGTGAAGCGGTACCGTCGGATGAAGTCCCGTTCGACCATGGATGCAAGGTCAGGGAATGGTCTATGGACAGCTGGTGCCCTGCAGTGCATAGGTGAAGAAAGAAAGATTGTCAGTCACCCCAGATATGTGGCATAGACCATACTCAATATCACATGATACATCATTACGAGACACAAGTACATGATGTGTGTGCCGTTCTGTAAGGACATGTATGGCACCTACATGGCCAACATCTAACATCACAGTTCAACATGTGTTGTCAACAAGTCCCAGGTTGTGCTATGGGATATCATTAGGCTGTGCCACAGTACCCATGTACTGCTGTCACGTTCCAAACACACACCACAGTGACATGTGAGGACAGATGTGCCCCAGGCATCACAGCCCATTGACAGGTAGATTCCCAGGGACCCTGTATTGCCACATGGACACTGGCATGACATGGCGCATCATGAATACACCACAGCAAAACAACCATGACCCCCACAGGTAGTGGTCCCTGTTGCCTCTGCAGGACAGACATGGACGTCTGTGACACACACACGCACAACATCAAAGTCCATGCACAAACAACGTGGATGTGGAGACTGTCTCCCATTGTGCACATGGAATCAGAGACATTGTAAACACAACATGCACACAGACTGTGGAGGGCCATCACTATTGTGGCAATGGGTCACCCTGTGACGTACATACCGTCCCACATGGGACTCAGGGGGTATGTGACATGACATACACATACACAACCTGGAAATGTGACCATGCCACATGCTCTGAAATGAACAGTTGCACATCACAGTGGTTATGTGCACAACACACCAAGGATTCTGTCCCCATGAACACGTGCACAGCCTGGGAGTGGCTGCCCCCAAGTGCCACCCAAAAAACCACATGTTGACCCCCATACACGGAAAAGGTAATGCAGCCTTACATGCCTTAGGATACAGTGTGGACAGGCTGTGGTGTTGTAGGTGTGCCCCAGAGTCCCTGGAAAGTAAATGTGTCTGGCATACGTTCACCTGTGACAGGCATGGTGACATATGCCAGTGACTTGTACAGGGACGCGTTGTACAGCAATGGACTGATCGGTGCGCACGCATTGGCCATTGCATATGATGTGTACGGATGCGTATTGTCATCCGATGTACGCGTTGTACAGCAATGGACCGATCGGTGCACACGCATTGGCCATTGCATATGATGTGAGGGGGTACGCATTGTACAGCAATGGACCGATCGGTGCGCACGCATTGGCCATTGCATATGATGTGAGCGGGTACGCGTTGTACAGCAATGGACCGATCGGTGCGCACGCATTGGCCATTGCATATGATGTGTACGGATGCGTATTGTCATCCGATGTACGCATTGTACAGCAATGGACCGATCGGTGCGCACGCATTGGCCATTGCATAAGATGTGAGTGGGTACGCGTTGTACAGCAATGGACCGATCGGTGTGCACGCATTGGCCATTGCATATGATGTGTACGGATGCGTATTGTCATCCGATGTACGCGTTGTACAGCAATGGACCGATCGGTGCGCACGCATTGGCCATTGCATATGATGTGAGCGGGTACGCGTTGTACAGCAATGGACCGATCGGTGCGCACGCATTGGCCATTGCATATGATGTGTACGGATGTGTATTGTCATCCGATGTACGCATTGTACAGCAATGGACCGATCGGTGCGCACGCATTGGCCATTGCATATGATGTGAGCGGGTACGCGTTGTACAGCAATGGACCGATCGGTGTGCACGCATTGGCCATTGCATATGATGTGTACGGATGCGTATTGTCATCCGATGTACGCGTTGTACAGCAATGGACCGATCGGTGCGCACGCATTGGCCATTGCATATGATGTGAGCGGGTACGCGTTGTACAGCAATGGACCGATCGGTGCGCACGCATTGGCTATGGCCTGGCATGGCAACGGACGCGTTTTCGAACCTTTAACGAGTCTGATGCTGTGAATTCAGTTGGCCACCCACAACAATGTTGCAAATTCATGGGTCTCATGAAGTTGAACTTTTGAAGGATGCTGTGGGCGTGTGTAAGTGGTGCAATTCCATGGATTGGCCAGATTCAGAAGATGCAAACGACTTGGACCTATCACTTTGGACACATGGGACAGTATCTGCCTCAGCAGCACACATATAATGCTAACTGTTCCCCTGAGAGCTCACTTGCCTGCACTACATGCTCCAGGACGACATCAGCCACCACCACTGCTGCTGTCTCTGCATCCTCTGGATCCTGCAATGGCACGTACTGTGGAGAGAGCCCCAGCCTTCACCACTGAGGAGAACCAGGCCCTGCTGGACAGCCTCCTTCCACAGTACAGCAAGCTGTATGGGAAACTAGGGGAGCAGGTGAGTGTGCTGTCCACTGCCTTACTAAATGTGCATGTTGTCTGACTAGCAAGACTTACTGTCTGCACGCCACTGGCTAGCAGGCTCACTGAGTAGTTGTCACCCCCCATAGTGTGTAGTTACATGCACTGAACAGGTATAGTGAAGTAACAGTGCATTTAAACAAGGTTTTACTTCCCAGGCAATGATACCATGTAGTAACTGCTGGCAAACTGTTCATAGCCATCGTTGCACTGCCTGTGTACATCATGTGCCCCTGTGATTGAGACATGTATATCCAAATGTGTGATGCACGGATATGTTGCATGTGTAGTAATGGCCTTTACACTTTGTCATCCTCACAGGTTGATGCCCACCAGAAGCAGGAAATCTGGCTGGACATCGCCCAGGCAGTAAGGTCTGTGGGGGTCTACAAGCGCCGGATCCGCAACTGCCAGAAGAGGTGGCAGGACCTTCCGGGCTGGACCCGGAGGATCGCAAGGGTCCAGCTGAAGCTGTCGCCTCCTCGCAGGAGGGGCGGACACCGGACCCTGACCCCCACATGCTCAGGATCCTGGCGGTGGTCTTCCCTGATCTGGATGGGCAGCTGAAGGCCAGACAGCAGCAAGGAGGGGGTGAGTCCATGACTGCACTGTGAACTTTGTCTGACATGCTATGTGCCCTCCTCTGGCCTGGTTAAACTTCAACAGTACATCAGTCATGTGGTCCAGGACCCATGTCCCTCAATTGTGCACTGCCCACTCCTCATCTGATACCCAGGTGTGGCCCTTACAGTCAGGAAATTGTGTCACTTGGGTACTGTGTCCTTGCATTTTGCTTAGCTCAAGGTGGGGGACAGCATTTGTTCCCGTAACTCTGTGGTGGGCTTCATGGGTGGGTCCATTGCTTACACAATGCCTGAGTTCTGACATTTAATCTGCGTGTAACTTTGATATGTGGTCCAATTGCTGATCTGATTCACCACATGTGCCTGGGGTATTTGGCACACACCCATGCTGCGGGTGGGAACAATGTTTGGGCCTCAGGAGTATGTATATCAAGTGTGTCACACATACTTAGCCACCTGCCTACTGTCCAGGGCTCATCCCTCTTTCACGTGGAGCAGGACAGTCATGCCTACTCCAGGCCATACAATACACTCTGTACTCCCACTCCCGTGTATCAGCTGACACGTTGTGCTCAGTGAAATGTTCCCTCAGGTGTCTGCCTCTGTGTCATTGTGCTGTGGCTTCGTTGTCAGGACTACTGGGGTGTTTATCGGTTAGGGCTCAGCATGCCACCGGAGATGTGACCATAGGAGACGATACTTGTGTGACATATAGGTGTTTGATCACTTGACTGTGCAGACTGGGGTATGCGAATGTGAAGTTCAGGCAGCTGTTTCCCATTCACAGCAGATTGTGAGGTGCTCAGGTTCCGAGGGTTGTGTTTCAGGTCTCCCATATGTCCAATTGGTATGACGTGGACAAATAAGAGTTCAGATGATGTGGTTTGTGGGGGATGGACATGTGCACTTGTCAGCTACAGGACTTGCATTCCCCATGACCTAGGATTGTGACACAGTGCAGACTGTTGTTGGCTGGCTGCCCTGCCCATGTGACTGGAGACAGTGATGTATGACTTTGCAGGCATGCCTGTGCCATGGCATTAAACTTCCTAAGAGTGATCCTGCAGGGGAGTGACATGTGCTACATGCACCCCATTGTGGCATTGACTATCAGGACATGGGTGCATCATGGTGTCTGGTGCTGGTATGCATCACATGCATTTCAAAATAGACTCTGGCCATCCCTTTATCCGGACACCTGTACTGACTCAGTGGCAAGAGTTGTGATGTGTGCATGTTCACATACTTCACCGTGTTCTCTGCACTGTCCAACTACTGTGTAGGTGGTGCATGTGTCCACACTGGGGTATTGCCATCCGACAGACACCAGACAGATGGGTGCAAGGCCAGGAGGGATGTGAGTGCCATGGTTGACCATCAGACTGACAATTGGCTTCTCCTACTCTGTTTGGGCACTTTTGGCAATGTTCAACTAAGGATGCCAGGGCTTGGTCTGTAATGTGCTGTACTTACTGTGGTGTGTGCGGTCAGTGCAGGTGACTGATGTTTGTCTGTTTCCCTAATTGTTTGCAGATACATCCACGGCCACAGGAGGGGACAGCTCCACGGACCAGGAGGAGCCGCAGAGCCAGACTGGGTCAGCAGCCGATGAGTGGTCGGAGGGACCCAGTGGCACGGAGGGCGAGGGGAGCCACACTGAGGAGTCCTCAGCACCATCCACCTCAGCTGAGGACCACAGCAGCTCAGAGGATGACTCCCTTGTGGAGGCGGGTGTCAGCAGCCACCACACCCCAGCTAGTATTGCTGTCCCCGCCACCACCACCACCACCACCACCACCACCGCCCTCCCATCGGCTCCCATTCCAGAGGTCCGTGGAGGCTCCCATGTTGGGGAGCATGTCTCCTTCGTGCCAGGCACCGCACCCCCTGCCCCTGTGTCCCCTGCTGCCCTGAGTGAGGAGTCTGTGTACCTACTTCGCCAGCTCCATGTAGGGCAGACAACAATGCTGAGTGTCCTCCATGCCCACACCACTCTGTTGACTCAGCTGGTGTCGTTTATGGAGGGCATCTCATCGGGCATGTCTGCCTTACAGAGGAGCAATAGGTCTATGGACTCCTCCCTGACGGCAGCAGTGTCCCACCTCCAACAGTCCCTCACCCCTCCTACCTCTGCCCCATCCACACTTCCTGGCACCCTACCTGTCCCAAGCACATGCACACCTTCACATTCACCCAAACACACAGACACGAGCAGCACAGACACACCCACTACAAAAACAAAACGTGCACGCAGGCATCCTCAGGGGACTGATACCACACCCACAGGGGATGGGGTACAGACACACACACAGGCATCCACAGTCACTCCGCAGTCCTCCGATACCTCTCCCTCCAAGGCCCCTTCCCTTGCCTCACCTGCAACCCCACCTACACAGCAGCTCTTCCTCTGTGACCTCGGCCTCTTCCCCTCCAATCCAGCTGATCCAGCATATAGGGGGAAGAGGAAGTCCACCCACACAGAGGCGAGTGCCCCTCACCCCCGGACACCCTCCCCCAGGCGCAGACAGACTGAGGCCCCCATCCGCAAGTCCCCCGGACCCGGAAGAGCAAGACCCCGCCGCCACCCTGCAGCTCAACCACCAAGTCTCCTTCCTCCATCCCTCAGGCCCCCACTCCACAGGTTCCCCCACCACACCCTGCCCCAGGTTCCCCCACCCACAGATACACCATCCCCAAAATGATCCGGCCTTCTCCCCCTACCACTTGCTCTTCCAGCACCACACCCCCCGCTGCGCATGTCTGTGCCACTGGTGTGGAGACCGTGTCCTCCCCCTCTGTCCTGCCCACCTTACCTGAACCCCATTCTACTCCCCTGGAGATAGACACTGCAGTGGAGTCCACTACCACCCCGTCTGACTTGGGCACTGCAGTGGGGAACCTGTTCACTCCATCTGCACGGCCCACTGCAGTCGTGCCTGCACCCACACCATCTGACTCATGCCCCCCAGTTGTGCCGGCACACACCATGTCAGACACCTCCACTGCAGTTGTCAGTGACTCTACCAGCACCCACCACCCCTTCCCTGCCTCCTTCTGGTGAGCCCTGATCCTGTCCCTGCGGTGCCTGGCCTGCCCCCCGTATGCCCCTCCGAGGGGAATGTCCCTGGTGTGTAGCAGTGCAGGCATGCAAAGGGTGACATCTGCCACTGTCACCCTGTTTGAACTTTGAAAATGGACTGGCCATTGGCCTTTGTTATTTTTCTGGACTTTCACTTTTTCCCACACATATGCTGAATAAAGCAACTTTCTGTTCTCTAGTGGTTTTGCTTCTGATGTACATGATGCTGATGATGCTAACCATGCCCTTGCTGCAGTGATGGTGATTTTTGATCTCAGGAAAATGAAGTGTTACTGTGCAGGACCCCATGTGGTCCAGGGGGAATGTGTCTGTTTTCAAGATTTGGCTATGGGATTTCCTACTTTTCTTTGCAATATCACATCTGTGGCTTACACCCCTGCACATCTGTTGTGCTTGCCATTGTTCAATTTGTCTATTTCCCTGACCGTGTGACCATCTCCACTGGACATGCAAGTTTGGGCATCAATGGGGAAGGACTCATCTGTGTTATCAGTGCAACTTGCTATACATGTGTGTTGGATCTGTGCTGATGATTTCGGTGACACTCCCATGACCAGGCTGATATGACGGGAGCCTTCATTTTGGGCTAATTGTTGACTGAGTGACCAAGTGTTCTGCTGACATGATAGAGCCCTATTGAGACAACGTATGGCACAGCTTTCCTTACACAGGAGTGGAGTCCCCTCATGGCAGTGTGTAATCCTGTGACATTGCCTGAGCACAAGGTGTGTGTTGTGTGAGCATGTCTGTGTGTGTTCACTTACATTTTGCTAGGCAGGCTGGGATCCCTAGTGATGTTCCTGTTTGTGATGCTTGCTGAGTTGACCTATGTTCCCCCAAAGTCTTCTCCGTGGCTTCTCTGGGATGTGGGTGCATGGCACATTACTGGTCATCAGGGTGTCACCCATAGGTGTGTTTGCTGTCAGGGCTGAGTTTGTGGGCAAACGCAGATGAGACACAGTCAGGATTCCCCTTGGCACTTGTTGGTTACACCTGTCATGTAATTTCCAGTTTGTGTTAGCTTTCAGTGATTGTGACACGTTGTGTGTGTGACTGCTGCCACTCCTCAGGGTCAGAGCTGCAATGTTGGAAGTTGTCTATGTGTGTTCTTTGTGGGTGACCTTGGCTTCTTCATTGGTGTGTGACTGTGGCCGGGATCCCATTGGTTGGTGTGGTATTGACGTCATGCCCATGTACGGCGTACTGTGCAGTGTGTCAGACATTCACGAGTCTTGTTGACTGGCCATGTGTGATGGGTTTCTGCACCTTAGTTCCCACCACCACCCCTGGGATTGTCATGGGTGCATGTGCAATGTCACCAGTCCATGTGAGCTTCACTGCTGCATATTGGTGGAGATCAAGCTGTGTGGTGTTGAGTGTGTGCAAATGAGAGTTGTTGCACGGCTAGACCCCTACCTCCATATTGGCCTTGGCTGACAGGCCGTGCTGATTGATTTGTGCCTGTGTAGGTGTGATGGTAGTTTGTTGCTCAGGACACATGACTGTGGTTTACAGTGTGAACGACATCTAGCTTTGTCATCACAGTGGGATTATCATGCAGGCCAGTGTCACCACAATGTGGGGTCCCTGGGGGTAGTGCTGTGGTGGGTCTGTCTCTTGCTGTGTTAGTTGCTGTTCCTACAAGCTTGTGTGACATGTGTAATTTGGGCTCCCTCTCATCTAACAATGCCTGATTGCCCACATAGGGAATCAGATCCATGAGTTACTTTTGTGTGGCACTGTATACACATCTGTGTAATTGGGATTCAGGCCTCCTCATGTGTTGTGTGGTTGCCTGGGGACACTGGCACACCCCCCCATCAGCTGTTGTGTTTGATATGCAGTGTGAGGCTGCCTGTTTGTGTTTGTGCATCTGCACCACTGCATTGTCATCTCTTTAGTGTGCCATTGGCTGTATGTTGTTTGGTGGGTTTCCCCTGCTGTCCCTGGGACTCCTAGGTCATCAGCCAGCATAATGATCATGGTTTGTATGTCCCATTGCTGCCATGGTATGGTATTTGTTCACCTCACATCTACAGTCTTCACAGGATATCTACATTTGTGTGCCCATTGGTGCAGATATGTGGGTCTGCATTATGATGGTCACTTCTGTCATTGTGTTATTGATGAATGTTGACAGTGTCAGCCCCCATGGGTGATGTTTGTCTGTACATGGCCAAAGGTATGTCTTATTTGCACTGCACTGTTTGCCTCACCCAATCTATGTTGCTATGGGACACAAGCACTACTATGCCACTGATGTGTTTGTTGTCCTGTGACCAGGAATCATCCATGCTGTTTGGCATTTGCACCTTTTTCCATGACAACACTTACATTTTGGTCACTGTGATGATGGGGGTTTAGACACCATTGCCACAATGTTCAAAATGTGCCCCAGCTATGGACCCCACACTTACCTTTTGGTCACTGTGATGATGGGGGGTTAGACCCCATTGCCACAATGTTCAAAATGTGCCCCAGCTATGGACCCCACACTTACCTTTTGGTCACTGTGATGATGGGGGTTAGACCCCATTGTCACAATGTTCAAAATGTGCTTCAGCTATGGACCCCACACTTACCTTTTGGTCACTGTGATGATGGGGGGTTAGACCCCATTGCCACAATGTTCAAAATGTGCCCCAGCTATGGACCCCACACTTACCTTTTGGTCACTGTGATGATGGGGGGTTAGACCCCATTGTCACAATGTTCAAAATGTGCTTCAGCTATGGACCCCACACTTACCTTTTGGTCACTGTGATGATGGGGGGTTAGACCCCATTGCCACAATGTTCAAAATGTGCTTCAGCTCTGGACCCCACACTTACCTTTTGGTCACTGTGATGATGGGGGGTTAGACCCCATTGCCACAATGTTCAAAATGTGCCCCAGCTATGTACCCCACACTTACCTTTTGGTCACTGTGATGATGGGGTGTTAGACCCCATTGCCACAGTGGTCATGGTCTGCTTGCATTGTGGAGGCCACACACATTTATGTGTGACACATGTGATAGGGGGTCACATTGTATGTTCAATTTTATGGTCAGTGTTGTAGGCATTTGACACAGTCTACACACGCTTGTCATGGTGTTGGGGGGATGTGTTTTTCTTACATTCCTTATGTTGGAGTATGCTGGTTGTGTCATGCATTACCCATCCTATGAGTAGGGGTGGTGTTGGTGGTAGGCATCCATCCCCCTATGAGTGGGGATGGTAGTAGTGACAGGCATCTAGCACCCCCTGAGTAGGGGTGGTGGTAGTGGTAGGCATCCAGGCCCCCCTGAGTAGGGGTGGTGGTAGTGGTAGGCATCCATCCCCCTATGAGTGGGGATGGTAGTAGTGACAGGCATCTAGCACCCCCTGAGTAGGGGTGGTGGTAGTGGTAGGCATCCATCCCCCTATGAGTGGGGATGGTAGTAGTGACAGGCATCTAGCACCCCCTGAGTAGGGGTGGTGGTAGTGGTAGGCATCCAGCCCCCCCTGAGTAGGGGTGGTGGTAGTGGTAGGCATCCATCCCCCTATGAGTGGGGATGGTAGTAGTGACAGGCATCTAGCACCCCCTGAGTAGGGGTGGTGGTAGTGGTAGGCATCCAGCCCCCTATGAGTGGGGATGGTAGTATTGACAGGCATCTAGCACCCCCTGAGTAGGGGTGGTGGTAGTGGTAGGCATCCAGGCCCCCCTGAGTAGGGGTGGTGTTAGTGGTAGGCATCCAGGCCCCTATGAGTGGGGATGGTAGTAGTGGTAGGCATCCAGGCCCCCCTGAGTAGGGGTGGTGTTAGTGGTAGGCATCCAGGCCCCTATGAGTGGGGATGGTAGTAGTGACAGGCATCCAGGCCCCCCTGAGTAGGGGTGGTGTTGGTGGTGGGCATCAATCCCCCTATGAGTGGGGATGGTAGTAGTGGTAGGCATCCAGGCCCCCCTGAGTAGGGGTGGTGTTGGTGGTGGGCATCCATCCCCCTATGAGTGGGGATGGTAGTAGTGACAGGCATCTAGCACCCCCTGAGTAGGGGTGGTGGTAGTGGTAGGCATCCAGCCCCCCCTGAGTAGGGGTGGTGGTAGTGGTAGGCATCCATCCCCCTATGAGTGGGGATGGTAGTAGTGACAGGCATCCAGGCCCCCCTGAGTAGGGGTGGTGTTGGTGGTGGGCATCAATCCCCCTATGAGTGGGAATGGTAGTAGTGGTAGGCATCCAGGCCCCCCTGAGTAGGGGTGGTGTTGGTGGTGGGCATCAATCCCCCTATGAGTGGGGATGGTAGTAGTGGTAGGCATCTAGCACCCCCTGAGTAGGGGTTGTGGTAGTGGTAGGCATCCAGGCCCCTATGGGTGTATATGGCATTGGTGATAGACATCCCGCCCCTATGGTTCTGCTGTTGCTAGTGTAAGTCATTTCTGCATCCCTATGTGTGTGTGTTATATGTCGGGTACGTGTCGTTTGTTTGTGTGGTGGGTGTTTGACTTACCTTCTGCGCCGTACGCGTCCGTACCGGTTCCGGTAATAGATGTAGAGTATTGGTAGGACCTGCGCGATGGGATTCATGGTTGGTTCGTCTCGTTCTGCTTTCTCGTTGCTTCGACTCGTACTCGTGGCTGGCGTGTTCGTCTCGTAGCCGTGGATCGTCTTGTGGCGCAAATCGGAGCTTATGTGCGCCTCTCCCGGATGCTCTGACGTGCCGTACGTAGCGACGGGTTCGGCGCGTACGGAAGACGCATCGTACTAGTCCGGCCGGAAGGTGCTGTATTTTGGCTTCCGTGCGACTCAATTCTGCGTTTACGGATCCGACTCGGGCGGGGAACAGGAGCTGGATTGGGTGAGTACGGCTGGGTCGGGATCTGGGCAGTTATGCGCATCGTACTTGCTCGTTCGGACGAATGTTCGAATCGGGGCGGGAAACACGCGTTTGGCTTGGTTTTTTTCCGGACGAATAGTGTTAGGTGCGCTTCCGGCCGAGATCGGAATCGACCCCTCAGTCGTTCCCTGGATCACACCCACATTCACTAAGGAGGAAAAGATGAGTTGCTGGATGAACGGAATACCTTATTAAATTTGACAGATTATTACCTTAATCATCATATACATTCAGTTTTAATCCTGTCGGTTCTAAAACATCAAGGTACTCCGCTCTTTGGTCGATGGACCAACTAGTAGAATAAGTTGATGGTGATCGAGACCAGCTCAATCATTTAAAACCCTATTAAATGTCAACTTCTATTAATGAACTAAAGAACCACAGACTCAAAATTAATTAGAAATACATTTTTATCTAAATTCAAATTGTCACGAGTGAGATTCTTAGTTTATTAATCACCTTAATACATTCTTTTACATTTATATAGGAAATTATGTAAAGAAATTCGAAATTATGCATTACCTATTTAGATGCAGATAGGAATGGTTCATCAAAGAAGATAAACCGTAAATCACAGAATGGATTCCCAAACTGACTGACTGTCCCTCTAGATGGCCTCCTCGACGGGACCTCCCATACAGATTTCCCGCAACGGTCTCGTTCCTTCCCCAGTCAGGTTCGAAGTCAATGGCAGCATCCGCATTAACATCAGCATTCGCATTTGCAAAAAATAACAGCATCGACACCTCCCATATAAGAGCAGTCCTTCTTATACCCTACTTCTGGCTTACTACACAAAAAGTTGCAATGTTTGGGGGCAGGAATCACGCTAATTGGTCCATTTGAGGGTGGCGAAGATTGTCTCATCGCCTTCCTTGTTCAAACTGGTTTCGGGGATGGTTAAAAGTTCACTGTTTCCCATGCTCTTTGGGTAAAAGCAGTCCAAATTGTCTATTCACTTTGTTGCGATTCTGATGGTCACATTTTGGACAGTTCTTTGTTTCTCGATACTTCCTTCTTTCCTTTCTCACGGATACGTGCTGAGTCTTTCTTGGCACACTCCTCATAAAAGGTCACTCCGTCCTTCACTTTTCTCACTCCATACACAGGCCGTACCCATGTGGTTCAGCTCCATTATTTCTTTCGCTTAGAAGCCATCTTTGGTTTCTGATATGACCTCATCTATTCCGGCAGCCATTTTCGCAGCCTGGCCTAACAGGCCCAAACGGACTATCATAAAAACAAACACAATCATAATTAAAACAAAGAAAATAAGCCTTTCTGTTTACCACCCGTCATTCTAAGAACCCGTGTTAGGTGTTACCTAGCAGAAGTGACATTTAAAGCCATTTTACTTACCATCCGTGTTCTTTGCCACAATACAATTTTCACTACACAGCACAAATCATGCGATTTTACTCTGATTAGTAGGAAAATCACAGTTTCAATATTATAATACTTCACAATGGTAAATAAATTAGATTTTGCACAAAAAGGGCAGTTACCATTTATGTAAATGTTTATTAAAGGTGCATTTTGTTGGTTATTTTCATCAAACAATTAGTACTGTTAGTTTATCATTCTTATTTAAGGGGTTTCAAAATTATTTCTTTTACCTTGCTCCATCAACTCCCCCTTTGGTGATTTTTAATATCACCACAAAAACCATGTAATACAAATTTTCAAATAAATGTTTCTTGTCCATTTGTTTTGGTTAGTTCACACAACAGTGTCTTCCTCATCTTGTCTTTTCGATCTTTTATATATGTTCTCTTTCAGTTTTTCTAATTCTATTTCTCCCATTTCTCGTTCTCTTTCTTTATTTTTCTCGTTTTCTCTTTTTATTCTATTTTGTGTTTTTCTCTTTTTAATACACACATATGCTAATTTTGCTGACAACATTACCATTATTACCACTGTTACTGATATTAGTATCTTCCCAATAAGGCAACCACCTATTTCTGTGAACCATTTCTGTATTGAGGAAAAACTCTTACCAAGTTTCTCCCAGGCATTTTCAACCTCCAGTGGAGCAATCTCTTTGTGCAAATCAGTGATATTCTTTATATACTTCTGTATATTTTCACTTTTATCGGGAATGTAAGTGCAACAATGTTGGACTTTCAGCATTCCACAGACTCCACCCTCTTTTGCCAAAAGAATGTCAAGGGCAAGCCGATTTTGCATCACCATAGCTCTCATGGCAACCATTTCGGTATTTACCATCAAGAACCCTCCAGCAGTATTCGTTGATAACCAATCTACTACTGTGGACAGTTTCCGAATCTTAAATGCATTCAAAGATATACCCACTGCTGGTATCAAAGCTCCAAAAATGTCACCTATTATTTCTGAAAAACTTTCCCTCCTCCTACGTGTTAATGTTTTACCTATCTCGTGTATTCCTTTTTCTCCTCTCTCCACATGGAAAATCTTTGGAAAGACCAGACCTAAATAACATGATCCGTACCAGTGGTCCGCCAACCTATAATAAGCTCTACTTCCACATATATAATAGATCCCAGGAAATATTGGATCTTTTCCTCCTTTAAATCCCCATCCTCCTAAAATGTTATATGTATCTCGGCATTCACTGAAACCAACGAAAGAATTATCATACAAAGGGGCCGATTCCGATTCAGGCCGGAAAACGTACCGACCGACTCGGTACGGGAATTTAGTCCGAACGACACGTACCGACGCTGCCCGAACCGCGTAGTACGATGCAATGCATGTGAATTACGACCGACTCGTACGGAACACAAGCCGAACGACCGAACCGCACGGAAACCAGCTATCCGGTCGGAAAACCACGCGAATCGAACCGACCGACACACACCAGGAATGAAGCCGACAGAAACGTACCTGCGAACTCCGACCCGCGCAGTACGATGCAATGCGTATAAAACCAGACCGAGTCGCACGGAGCTCAAGCCGTACGACCGACACGCATACAAAACAGGGAGCCGAAGCAACCCAATACTCCGCGACCGACGCGTACGCCGCACATGAAACACAGCAGAAACACAGCTTGAAAGACTCGGAGAAGCTCGCACGAGCCAACTGCAGTGTCCTACTCCGTCAGAAGAACATCTCCTACATGCCCAAAAACTACAAAGGAAAAAATACAAAAAAAAGGGCCAAACAAGCAATGACAAAGTCAATAAATACTGGGGGGAAAAAACATGGAACAAAGACACACCCACAACTCCACCCATATAAAGGCCACAAATCCCTACCATGATCCTTTGCAAATTCAAATTACCTGCCAGCACAGAACACCATCAGACAGCAACCACAGACACACACACAACTCATCCATCACACAAGCCACACACCATTAGCACCTCCCAAATAGCACCCTCACATACACCCAGCAAAACCTACACACACACACCCTCGCCTTCACACCCACACACACATTAATCCCCACCACCACCCATCACCATGCCCCCAAAGAAGAATCCAAAGTTCCTAGACAGTGAATTGGAAGTCCTGGTAGATGAAATCCTCATGGTAGAGCCACACTTGTTTGGTACATTGGTCCAACAGACCCCCATGTTGCAGAAAACCAAGATGTGGGAGAGGATCGTCGACAGGGTGAACGCACAATCACCATGTTTGCGCACAAAGGAAGACATCCAGAACAGGTGGTATGATGTGCGCAGGAGGGTCAAGGCCCTACTCAAGAAGAATTACACCTTGAGCCATCGCACCGGCAGTGGCCCTCCTGCCAAACCAGTATACCTCAGGCCCTGGGAGGAGAAGGTGCGGGCCATCCTACCACCAGAGAGCGTACATGGACTATCAAACATCCCAGAGCCTGGTGAGTACACAACCAATATACCCAATATCGTGTGACAATACACACATCACTGTCAAGGGGATAGTGAAACCATGCACCGTTAGCAAAGCCACAGTAACCAAAACATAATCATCCCAAGATGTGTATGTTAGTTAGACAAACACAATACCTGCCATCCCATAGTGATATGTAACTGTGTCATGACATGTACAAACCCAACAACAAATAGAGCAAGGCAGTGGCACAAATCTAACCAACAGACACTGTCAGACATTTTGCCACCACTAGAACACCACCTCACAGGGAAGCTCACTGAAAGGAAGGAATTCTGTGTATGCTGGTGAAGTCAGTGTAGCCAATAGCATGATGGGAGTTGTAGTCACAGATATTGGTCACCCTCACAATTGGCTTATCAACACCACTCTGAACCATGCTCACATCACAGGGAGTGGAAAAGAACTGACAAGATGGCTGACACTGGGTACTGCTGTGGGGAGCACAAGGCCCTGCTGGGAACTGTGCACCAACCAACAGCAGGACACCACTGACTGACATCCTGAAAGCCAACTTGCACTCCCTGCAATGGAAGCACGTTCCATGGTGGGATATCTGGCTGGGTGGGAAGGAGGACTGACAGCACTGACCATAGTTACCAGCAGCTTTTCTCACACACACCCTTAACACAAACTCCACACAACTCACCTGGGAGAATGCATTGCCTCACACTCTAATTAAATATCCCACAAAGAACCACCACCCTGGGTTATGCTGTGTGAAGCACAGGGACACTTCTGGGACTTGTAGCCAAACTAACGCCAGGACAACACTGTCAGCCATCCTGTCAGCACAGGCACACTACCACACAGGGAAGCAGAGTCAAAAGGAAGGAAGTATGGGCAAGCTGGGAAGGGGGTGTAGGCAATAGCATGATGGGAGTGGTAGTCACAGCTCAACATCCCCCACCCACATGGCCCAGCAAGCTCACACTGAAGCATGCACACCTCACAGGGAGTGAAAAGCCACTTCCAAGATGTCTGACACTGGCCTCAGCTGTGGGGAGCACATGGCCCTGCTGGGAACTGGGCACCAACAAACAACAGGACCACACTGTCAGCCATCTTGCCATTGCTGTCACACTCACACACAGTGAAGTCCACTCAAAAGGAAGGAAGTATGGGCATGCTGGGAAGGGGGTGTAGGCAATAGCATGATGGGAGTGGTAGTCACAGATATTGGTCACCCTCACAATTGGCCCATCAACACCACTCTGAACCATGCTCACATCACAGGGAGTGGAAAAGAACTGACAAGATGGCTGACACTGGGTACTGCTGTGGGAGCACAAGGCCCTGCTGGGAACTGTGCACCAACCAACAGCAGGACACCACTGACTGACATCCTGAAAGCCAACTTGCACTCCCTGCAATGGAAGCACGTTCCATGGTGGGATATCTGGCTGGGTGGGAAGGAGGACTGACAGCACAGACCATAGTTACCAGCAGCTTTTCTCACACACATCCTTAACACAAACTCCACACAACTCACCTGGGAGAATGCATTGCCTCACACTCTAATTAAATATCCCACAAAGAACCACCACCCTGGGTTATGCTGTGTGAAGCACAGGGACACTTTTGGGACTTGTAGCCAAACTAACGCCAGGACAACACTGTCAGCCATCCTGTCAGCACAGGCACACTACCCCACAGGGAAGCAGAGTCAAAAGGAAGGAAGTATGGGCAAGCTGGGAAGGGGGGTGTAGGCAACAGCATGATGGGAGTGGTAGTCACAGCTCAACATCCCCCACCCACATGGCCCAGCAAGCTCACACTGAAGCATGCACACCTCACAGGGAGTGAAAAGCCACTTCCAAGATGTCTGACACTGGCCTCAGCTGTGGGGAGCACAAGGCCCTGCTGGGAACTGGGCACCAACAAACAACAGGACCACACTGTCAGCCATCTTGCCATTGCTGTCACACTCACACACAGTGAAGTCCACTCAAAAGGAAGGAAGTATGGGCATGCTGGGAAGGGGGTGTAGGCAATAGCATGATGGGAGTGGTAGTCACAGCTCAACATCCCCACTCACATTGGCCCAGCAAGCTCACACTGAAGCATGCACACATCACAGGGAGTGAAAAGCCACTTACAAGATGTCTGACACTGGCGTACTGCTGTGGGGAGCACAAGGCCCTGCTGGGAACTGGGCACCAACAAACAACAGCCATCTTGCCATTTCTGTCACACTCACACACAGTGAAGTCCACTCAAAAGGAAGGAATTATGGGCATGCTGGGAAGGGGGGTGTAGGCAATAGCATGATGGGAGTGGAAGTCACAGCTCAACATCCCCCACCCACATGGCCCAGCAAGCTCACACTGAAGCATGCACACCTCACAGGGAGTGAAAAGCCACTTCCAAGATGTCTGACAATGGTGCTCTGTTGTGGGGAGC
This sequence comes from Calotriton arnoldi, assembly GCA_963921515.1. NCBI lineage: Eukaryota > Metazoa > Chordata > Amphibia > Caudata > Salamandridae > Calotriton > Calotriton arnoldi. The sequence continues at coordinate 828,500 of CAWUFW010000505.1, forward strand.
ACAAGGCCCTGCTGGGAACTGGGCACCAACCAACAACAGGACACCACTGACTGACATCCTGAGAGTCAACCTGCACCCACTGCAAGGGTGGCATGCTTCATGGTGGGATAACTGGGCTGGGGGAGAAGGAGGGCCGGATGTCAACCAAATACCACCAATGCTGGCCATGCACACACCTCAACATTCACATTGAAATGCTTCAGGTTGGCAGGACAATGTGCTACACCAATATCAACCTCTGACTGTGACAACTTAGGACAATGCAATGTACAGGCCCGCATCCAGAGGTACAGTCACAACTGTCAGGTGTTTGAACCATTGATGCCTGTAGAAACATAACATACATTGTGTGTCTCTTCCAAAAACAGGTGATGATGGGGACACAGCAGCAGATGATGAGGAGTCCCTTTCCCAGGCTCCGGGGGCCCCTGAGCTCTCTGGTGTGGAACAGCCTCTGCCCTCCTCGGATGGCGAAGACCTACCTGGCCCCTCCGGTGTGAGTCATCATGCAGCACCAGCAGGACCACCATCTGCACCCCCTGCACCCACTCCTCCAACATCTGCCAACACACAGACCACCCCCGCCGACACGGACAGACCAAGGACCACCAATGACAACAGCACAGGGACCCCGGCCCACCGTGAAGCAACGGACAACAACCCCAGTACCAACCCCCAAGGGGGCCTAGGGTCACCTGTGCGTGCCACCGCAGGTCCCAGAATAGCACCGGAGAGGTCAGCCAGGTAGTGGGGATCCTCAAGGACATTCAACAGCAGCAGGCTGCCCATCATGCCTGCTTGGACTCCCACATGTCCCGTGTGGAGACACACATGTCTGGCATGGAGTCCAAGTGGGACCCATTGGAAGAACTGACAGCGGTGCAGAGGGACATATTGACATGCCTCCGCCAGATTAGCACCAACATGGCCACACCTCCCTGTGTGCCCACAACATCTGGTGCCGCAACAACTGCAACTGCCACAGGGAGGGAGGATGACTCTGGTGGAGAGTCCTCTGCACCGCAGCGGCCTGCATGTGAGGGTCCCCCCAGAAAGAAGAGGGGTCATCCGAGGAAGGAAAACTGAGAGGCCGATGGCCATGTACATCCCCCAGGAACCCAACACCTGTCCTGGAAATTCTCCTTTGTGTGCAAACTGTTCACCCTGTCGAATGCAACCCAACTCTCCCACATGACATGGGGAGTTTAAGTTGGACCAATGTATCAGATGACTGTGGAATTTACTCAGGACATTTCTGCTACCAACACTTCCAACTCATCTGGGAACTTTGGATTCCAATCCCAATGTACAGCACCCACCATCCTGTGCACTATTCTCACACATGTATGTAAATAAACTCACTAATACACCATACTTGCCTCTGTTGTGATTCCAATGTTGTTTTTGTCATGGAGATGATGATCTGCTAAATGACACTGTGCATGCTAACTGCTACAGCAAGTTCAACACCGTCATGTGAGTCATGGCGACGTGACACATATGAGGGAGACACACAACTAGGGCTACACAACACATACACACCAGGGCCATCTGACTCATTGCCTACACTGATGTTGCCAGGAAATACAGTGGAATGCACAGACACCACACCTATTCAGAGTCTGTGTTAACTAGCCCACAGGTGAAGTAAGCAAATGTCAGTCAGATGTGTGACCACAGACAACGCACATCCCAAAGTGAAGCACAGGTTTATTACACATTTGCAACATGTTGTTTCCACTACAGATGCAAGGTAATCCCACGTGGCAGTGGCCACACAGTCACCAAGTGTAGAGCAAATAAAGTCCAGGGGTGTGTGGCACATCACCTGCAGGGAAACGACTGCTTCCACCCTGGAAGTTGAATCATGGTGTCGGGGGATCCGAGTTGACCAAACAACTCTGAAAGTACCCTGTGAAGGACAGACATGACACACAGTCAAAAGCACTGAAGAACAGGACAGAACTGCAATACTCATGCCCAATACATGTCACAAGATACCTACACAAAACCAAGTTAGCATGTCAACACTGTTGGGGAGTACAGACTACCTGTAAGGACACATCGCTGAACGCATACAGTCAAGTAGCACATGGCCACACTCAAACAGCAACAGAGCACCACCAACACATATCATGCAAACTCAAATCATTGACATACCAACTCTGTATACTCACATTCAGCTGAAGAAGTTGGCGATGAGCTGTGTGCGGACATCACCCTCATCATCATCATCATCACTGGCATCGTGGCCCAGGCCAGGATCCTCCACAGGTGGCGGATGTTGGTCATCGTCATCCAGGATGAGAGGCAACTCCTTCCGCACTGCCAGGTTGTGTAGCATGCAGCAGACGATGAAAATCTTGCACACCTTTGCAGGGGCATATGGGAGGGCCCCTCCTGTCTTGTCCAGGCAGCGAAGCGGCTCTTCAGGAGACCAAATGTCCGCTCGATCACTCTCCTGGTCCGACCATGTGCCTCATTGTAGCGCATCTGGGCTGGTGTCACAGGGTTCCTGAGGGGTGTCAGCAACCATGGCATTTTGGGGTATCCGGAGTCACCTACATACAGACAATTGCACATTAGCTGAGTTGGAAAAGAGGGTGGAATACAACATTGCAGAACACACACAATGGTACAAAGTCAGCACACACCGACAAGCCAGGCACGCTGGTTCTGCATCTGTGACATCATCCTCGGGATGCGACTACTCCTCATGACGTAGGCATCGTGTGCAGAACCGGGAAACGTGCACACACATGTGAGATGCTCATATCTGCAAGACATACCACCAGGGCATTGATAGAATGGTAATGTTTCCTGTTCCTGTATGCTTGCTCATGTGCCTGTGGTGGTACCAAAGCCACATGTGTCCCATCAATGGATCCGATGACATGTGGCATCCTCCCCAAGGCATAGAAGTCACTCTTCACGTCAGTGAGTTGTTGACGTTTAGGGAAATAGATGTAGTGGTTCAAGTATCTCAACATCGCCTTCAAAACATCGCGTAGCACACGGCTGAACATGGTCTGTGACATCCCACCTGCAGACGCCACAGTGTGTTGAAAGGTACCGGTGGCAAAGAAGTGTAGGGCTGCCATCACCTTCACCTTGGGGGTCAGCACTGCAGGGTATCGCCGGCCAGGTTGCAAATGTGGGGCCAAGCGCACCGCCAATTCCTCAATAAGCGGCCTGTTGAAGCGGTACCGTCGGATGCAGTCACGTTCCACCATGGTTGCAAGGTCAGGGAATGGTCTATGGACAGCTGGTGCCCTGCAGTGCATAGGTGAACAAAGAAAGATTGTCAGTCATCCCACATATGTGGCATTGACCATACTCAATATCACATGATACATCATTACGAGACACAAGTACTTGATGTGTGTGCCGTTCTATATGGACATATATGGTACCTACATGGCCAACACCTAACATCTCAGTTCAACATGTGTTGACAACAAGTTCCAGGTTGTGCTATGGGAAATCATTAGGCTGTGTCACAGTACCCATGTACTGCTGTCACATTCCAAACACACACCACAGTGACAAGTGAGGACAGATGTGCCCCAGGCATCACAGCTCTTTGACAGGTAGATTCCCAGGGACCCTGTATTGCCACATGGACACTGGCATGACATGGCGTATCATGTACACGTCAGCAAAACAACCATGACTCCCACAGGTAGTGGCCCCTGTTGCCTCTGCAGGACAGACATGGACGTCTGTGACCCACACACGCACAACATCAAAGTCGATGCACAAACAACGTGGATGTGGAGACTGTCTCCCATTGTGCACATTGAATCAGAGACATCTGAAACACAACATGCACACAGACTGTGGAGGGCCATCACAATTGTGGCAATGGTTCACCCTGTGACGTACATACCATCCCACATGGGACTCAGGGTGTATGTGACATAACACACACATACACAACCTGGAGATGTGACCATGCCACATTCTCTGAGATGAACAGTTGCACATCACAGTGGTCATGTGAACAACACACAAAGGATTCTGTCCCATGAACACGTGCACAGCCTGGGGGTGGCTGCCCCCAAGTGTCACACAACAAACCACATGTTGACCCCCATACACACACAGGTAATGCAGCCTTACATGCCTTAGGATACAGTGTGGACAGGCTGTGGTGTTGTAGGTGTGCCCCTGAGTCCCTGACAAGTAATTGTGGCTGGCATACGTTCACCAGTGACAACCATGGTGACATATGCGAGTGACTTGTGCAGGGACGCGTCGTACAGCAATGGACCGATCGTTGCGCACGCATTGGCCATTGCATATGATGTGGACGGATGCGTGTCGTTTTCCGAAATACGCGTTATACAGCAATGGACCGATCGTTGCGCACGCATTGGCCATTGCATGTGATGTGGACGGATGTGTGTCGTTTTCCGAAATACGCGTTGTACAGCAATGGACCGATCGGTGCGCACGCATTGGCCATTGCATATGATGTGGACGGATGCGCGTCGTTTTCCGAAATACGCGTTGTAGAGCAATGGACCGATTGGTGCGCACGCATTGGCCATTGCATATGATGTGGACGGATGCGTGTCGTTTTCCGAAATACGCGTTGTACAGCAATGGACCGATCGTTGCGCACGCATTGGCCATTGCATATGATGTGGACGGATGCGTGTCGTTTTCCGAAATACGCGTTGTACAGCAATGGACCGATCGGTGCGCACGCATTGGCCATTGCATATGATGTGGACGGATGCGTGTCGTTTTCCGAAATACGCGTTGTACAGCAATGGACCGATCGTTGCGCACGCATTGGCCATTGCATATGATGTGGACGGATGCGTGTCGTTTTCCGAAATACGCGTTGTACAGCAATGGACCGATCGGTGCGCACGCATTGGCCATTGCATATGATGTGGACGGATGCGTGTCGTTTTCCGAAATACGCGTTGTACAGCAATGGACCGATCGGTGCGCACGCATTGGCTATGGACTGACATGGTAACGGACGCGTTTTCGAAGCCTTTACGAGTCGGATGCAGTGAATTTAGTTGGCCACCCACAACAATGTTGCAAATTCATGGGTGTCATGAAGTTGAACTTTTGAAGGATACTGTGGGCGTGTATAAGTGGTGCAATTCCATGGATTGGCCAGATTCAGAAGATGCAAACGACTTGGACCTATCACTTTGGACACATGGGACAGTATCTGCCTCTGCAGCACACATATAATGCTGGCTGTTCCCCTGAGAGCTCACTTGCCTGCACTACATGCTCCAGGACGACATCTGCCACCACCACTGCTGCTGTCTCTGCATCCTCTGGCTACTGCAATGGCACGTACTGTGGAGAGAGCCCCAGCCTTCAGCACTGAGGAGAACCAGGCCCTACTGGACAGCCTCCTTCCACAGTACAGCAAGCTGTATGGAAAACCAGGGGAGCAGGTGAGTGTGCTGTCCACTGCCTTACTAATTGTGCATGTTGTCTGACTAGCAAGACTTACAGTGTGTACACCAGTGGCTAGCATGCTCACTGAGTAGTTGTCACCCCCAAAGTGTGTAGTTACATGCACTGAACAGGTATAGTGCAGTAACAGTGCATTCCAACAAGGTTTGACTTCCCAGGCAATGATACCATTTAGTAACTGCTGGACAACTGTTCATAGCCATAGTTGCACTACCTGTGTACATCATATACCCCTGTGATTGAGACATGTATATCCAACTGTGTGATGCACGGATATGTTGCATGTGTAGTAATGGCCTTTTCACTTTGTCATCCTCACAGGTTGAAGCCCACCAGAAGCAGGACATGTGGCTGACCATCGTCCGGGCAGTAAGATCTGTGGGGGTCTACAGGCGCAGGATCCGCAACTGCCAGAAGAGGTGGCAGGACCTTCGTGGCTGGACCCGGAGGATTGCAAGGGTCCAGCTGAAGCTGTCGCCTCCTCGCAGGAGGGCGGACACCGGACCCTGACCCCCACATGCTCCGGATTCTGGCGGTGGTCTTCCCTGACCTGGATGGGCAGCTGAAGGCCAGACAGCAGCAAGGAGGGGGTATGTGCTAGCCTGTTCTGTGTACTATGACTAACATGCTCTATGCACTCCTTTAGCCTGGTTCCACGTCCACAGTACAACTGTCTTGTCATCCTGGACTCATGTCCCTCACTTGTGTCATGCCCCCTCCTCATCTGATACACAGGTGTGGCCCTTACAGTCTGTGACTTAGGTCACTTGGGTACTGTGTACTTGCAGTTACCTGTGGTTCAAGTTGGGGACAGCATCAGTTACAGGAACTTTGTTGTGGGCTGCATGGGTGGTACAATTGTTCACACAATGCCTGTGATCTGACATGTACTCTGGGTATGGCTTCACAATGTGTTCCAATTGCTGCTCTGACTCACCACATGTCTGGGGTATGTGCCAAACGCCCATGCTCCAGCAGAGACCAAGGGGGGAGCCTCAAAAGTATGTACATCATGTGTGTGACACATGCATAGCCACCTGCCTAGTGTTCAGGGCAATACCATGTTGCACATGGACCAGGACTGTAATGCCTACTCCGTACATCGGAGGCACTCTGTTCTCCCACTCCCGTGTGTCAGCATACATATTGGGCATTGTGAAGGGTGCACTAAGGTGTCTGCCTCTGTGTCACCGTGGTGTGGCCTTGCTTTTTTGACTCCTGGAGTGTTTAACAATTTGGGTTGGCCAGCCATCTGAGTTGTGACTATGGGATCTGCACATTGGTTAATGCATAGGTCTCTGATCCCTTGACTGTGCACAAAGGTGTATGAAACATTGAGGTGCAGGCAGCTTTGGTTCATTCTCATCAGACGGTGAAGTGCCCATGTGTATGCATTTGTGTTTGCAGTCACTCAAATGTCTCATTTGATTGACGTGGGATCATCTTAGTCCTCATGATGTGGGTGGCCAGGGGTGCACATGTGCACCTGTCAGCTACAGGGCTTGCATACCCAAAACTTCCATGATTGTGACACAGTGTAGACTGGTGTTGTGTGTGTGCACTGCCCCTGTGACAGGAGACAGTTATGACTGACTTGCCAGACAGGCCTGTGCCATGAAATTCAACTCGCAAAGGGTGATCCAGCAGTAGTGTGATATGTCCTGCAAGCACACCATTGTCGCATTGTCTATCAGGACATGAGGACATCATTGTGTCTGGTGATGGAAGCAAAACCCGCATATTGACAGAGACTCTGTCCGTCACTTTTCCTGACACATGTACTGAGTCAGTGGCAGGAGATGGCATGTGTTTGGAGTGACACATTTCCACATGTTCACTTGGATGTCCAACAACTGTGTATGTGGTGCATGTGTGCACATATGATTAGTCGCATACAACAGGCACCAGACAGATGGGTGCATTGACAGGTAGGATATGTGTGGCATGAATGACTGTCAGGCAGACAATGGGCTTCTTCAAATCAGTGTCAGCACTTATTGCAATGTCTAGCAAATGATGGCAGGGCTTGCTCTGTGATGTGTTGTACTTACTGTGGCGTGTGTGGTCAGTACAGGTGACTAATGTTGCTCTGTTTATCCTGATTCTTTGCAGATACATCCACGGCCACAGGAGGAGACAGCTCCATGGACCAGGAGGAGCGGCAGAGCCAGACTGGGTCCACTGCAGGGGAGACCGAGGGACCCAGTGGCACGGAGGGTGAGGGGAGCCCCACTGAGGGGACCTCAGCTACGACCACCTCGGCTGGGGACCACAGCACTTCCAGTGAGGACTCCCTTGTGGAGGCGGGTGTCAGCAGACCAGAGACAAAATCAAGCAAGTCTGCCCCCGCCACCACCACCATCTCCACCCTCCCATCTGCTCCCATCCCACATGTCCATGGTGGCTCCCGTGTAGGGGAGCGTGTCTCCTTCATGCCAGGCACCGCACCCCCTGCCTCTGTCTCCCCTGCTGCCCTGAGTGTGGAGTCTGTGGACTTGCTTAAACAGATCCATGTAGGGCAGACATCAGTGCTGAGTGTCCTCCATGCACACACGGGTCTGTTGACACAACTGGTGTCATTCATGGAGGGCATGTCATCTGGCATGTCTGCCCTACATCGGACCAATCAGTCCATGGCCTCCTCACTGACGGCAGCAGTGTCCCTCCTGCAACAGTCCCTCACCCCTCCTACCTCTGCCCCATCCACAATCCCCAGCACCCTACCTGTCCCAAGCACACACACACCGGCACAGGCACCCACCAGCACAGACACAAGCAGCACACAGACACACATGCCAAAATCCAGACGCACACGCACGCACAGTCAGGGGTCTGATACCTCACTCACAGGGGATGGGGCCCAGACACACACACACGCATCCACGAGCACTCCGCAGTCCTCAGTTACCTCTCCCTCCAAAACCCCTTCCCTTGCCTCACCTGCAACCCCCCCTCCCAGAAGCTCTTCCTCTGTGAGCTTGGCCTCTTCCCCACGGATCCATCTGAGCCAACGCACAGGCGGAAGAGGCGACCACCACACACAGAGGGGAGTGCCCCTCACACCCGGACACCCTCCCCCAGGCACAGGCAGACTGAGGACCCCATTCGGAAGTCCCCCCGGACCAGGAAGGGCAAGACCCCACCACCACCACCACTCAGCTCCACAACACAGTCTCTCTCCTCCATCCCCCAGGCCACCACTCCACAGGTTCACCCACCACACCCTGCCCCAGGTTCCCCCACACACCCATACCGCATCCCCAAAATGCTTAGGCCCTCCCCCCCTACCACTTGCTCTTCCACCCCCAAGCCAGACGCTCAGCCTGTTTGTGCCACTGGTGTGGAGACCGGGTCCCCCCCCCTCTGTCCTGCCCACCTCATCTGCCCTCCCTTCCACTCCCTTGGAGTTATGCACTGCAGTGGAGTCCACAACAACCCCGTCTGACTTGGGCACTGCAGTGGGGACCCAGTCCACTCCATCTGACCGGCCCACTGCAGTGGTGCCAGCACCCACACCATCTGACTTGTGCCCTACAGTGGTGCCGGCCCCCAATGAGTCAGACACCTCCACTGCAGTTGCCGGTGACACTCCTGCACCCACCCCCTTCACTGCCTCCTTCTGGCATCCCCTGATCCTGTCCCTGCGGTGCCTGGCCTGCCCCTTGTATGCCCCTCCGAGGGGGATGTCCCCTGTCCGTACCAGTGCAGGCAAGCAATGGGTGACAAGTTGTCACATATCACCCTGTTCGGACTGTGTATATGGACTGGCCATTGGCCTTAGTTTCTTTTGGACTTCTGATTTTTCTTTCAAATTTGCTGAATAAAGCCTCTTTTTGTTTACTAGTGGTTTTTCTTTTGATGTACATGATGTAGATGAGTATCATCATGCATTTGCTGTTGTAATAGTGTTCAGATCAGGTAAATGAAGTGTTGCTGAGATGGACTCCATGTGGTCCATGGGATATGTGTCCTAATCTAGTCTGGATCCATAGCATCCTTTGCTGCAGTCTGAGGGTGTAATGTTCTGCATTTGACACAGGGATGTACGTTTTGCATTTGTAAATTGACATCTGTGGCTTACACTGATGCACATCTGGTGGGCTTACCACTGTTCAATGTTTCTATTTCCCTGACTGTGTGCCCATCTCCACTGGACATGCAGTTTAGCACATCAATGTTGAAGGACTCATCTGTGTGTACAGTGCAACTTGCTTGACACGTGTTTTGGGTATATGCAGATGACTGACGTGACACTCCCGTACCCAGGCTGATGTGAGCAGAGCCTTCAGTGTGTTGTGATTGTTGACTCACTGACCGAGTGTTTTGCTGACATGTTTGAGTGGTGCACAGACAAGGTTTGGCACAGCGGACCTTCCACAGGAGTGGAGTGCCCTCATGGCAGTGTGTAATCCCGTGACATTGCCTGGGCCCGTGTTGTGTGTTGTGTAAGCATGTCTGTGTGTGTTCCCTTCCCTTTTCCTACACTGGCTGTGTCCCTACGGATGTTCCTGTTTGTGATGCTTGGTGAGTTGTCCTGTGTTCATCCAGTGTGAACGACATCTATCTTTGTCATCACAGTGGGATTATCATGCAGGCTACTGTCACCACAATGTGGGGTCCCTGGGGGTAGTGCTGTCCTGGGTCTGTGTCTTGCTGTGTTAGTTGCTGTTCCTACAAGCTTGTGTGACATGTGTAATTTGGGCTCCCTCTCATCTAACAATGCCTGATTGCCCACATAGGGGAATCCGATCCATGAGTTACTTTTGTATGGCACTGTACACACGTCTGTGTAATTGGAATTCAGGCCTCCTCATGTGTTGCGTGGTTGCCTGGGGACACTGGCACACCCCCCCATCACCTGTTGTGTTTGATATGCAGTGTGAGGCTGCCTGTTTGTGTTGGTGCATCTGCACCACTGCATTGGCATATCTTTGGTGTGCCATTGCCTGTATGTTGTTTGGAGGATTTCCCATGCTGTCCCTGGGACTCCTAGGTCATCAGTCAGCAGAATTATCATGGTTCGTATGTCCCATTGCTGCCATGGTATGGTATTTGTTCACCTCACATCTACAGTCTCCCCAGGATATCTACATTTGTGTGTCCATTAGTGCAGATATGTGGGTCTGCATTATGATGGTCACTTCTGGCATTGTGGAATTGATAAATGGAGACGATGTCAGTCCCCATGGGTGATGATTGTCTGCACATGGCCAAAGGTATGTTTTATTTGCACTGCACTGTTTGCCTCACCCAATCTATGTTGCTATGGGACACAACCACTACTTTGCCACTGATCTGTTTGTTGTTCTGTGACCAGGAATCATCCATGCTGTTTGGCAGTTGCAGCTTTTTCCATGACAACACTTACCTTTTGGTCACTGTGATGATCGGGGTTTGGAACCCATTGCCACAATGTTCAAAATGTGCTTCAACTATGGACCCCACACTTACCTTTTGGTCACTGTGATGATGGGGGTTTAGACCCCATTGCCACAATGTTCAAAATGTGCTTCAGCTATGGACCCCACACTTACCTTTTGGTCACTGTGATGATGGGGGTTTAGACCCCATTGCCACAATGTTCAAAATGTGCTTCAGCTATGGACCCCACACTTACCTTTTGGTCACTGTGATGATGGGGGTTTAGACCCCATTGCCACAATGTTCAAAATGTGCTTCAGCTATGGACCCCACACTTACCTTTTGGTCACTGTGATAATGGGGGTTTAGACCCCATTGCCACAGTGGTCATGGTCTGCTTGCATTGTGAAGGCCACACACATTTTTGTGTGACACATGTGATAGGGGGTCACATTGTATGTTCAATGTCATGTTCAGTGTTGTAGGCATTTGACACAGACTACACACTCTTGTCATGATGTTGGGGGGATGTCTTTTGCTGACATTCCTTATGTTGGAGTATGCTGGTTGTGTCTTGCATTACCCGTCCTATGAGTGGGAATGGTAATTGTGACAGGCATCCAGCCCCCCATGAGTAGGGGTGGTGGTAGTGGTAGGCATCCAGCCCCCCCTGAGTAGGGGTGGTGGTAGTGACAGGCATCCAGCCCCCCATGAGTAGGGGTGGTGGTAGTGGTAGGCATCCAGCCCCCATGAGTAGGGGTGGTGGTAGTGGTAGGCATCCAGCCCCCCCTGAGTAGGGGTGGTGGTAGTGGTAGGCATCCAGCCCCCCTGAGTAGGGGTGTTGGTAGTGGTAGGCATCCAGCCCCCCATGAGTAGGGGTGCTGGTAGTGGTAGGCATCCAGCCCCCCCTGAGTAGGGGTGGTGGTGGTGGTAGGTATCCAGGACCCCATGAGTAAGGGTGGTGGTAGTGGTAGACATCAATTCCCCTATGAGTGGGGATGGTAGTAGTGACAGGCATCCAGCCCCCATGAGTAGGGGTGGTGTTAGTGGTAGGCATCCAGCCCACATGAGCAGGGGTGGTGTTAGTGGTAGGCATCCAGCCCCCCCTGAGTAGGGGTGGTGGTAGTGACAGGCATCCAGCCCCCCATGCGTAGGGGTGGTGGTAGTGGTAGGCATCCAGCCCCCATGAGAACGGGTGGTGGTAGTGGTAGGCATCCAGCCCCCCCTGAGTAGGGGTGGTGGTAGTGACAGGCATCCAGCACCCCATGAGTAGGGGTGGTGGTAGTGACAGGCATCCAGCCCACCATGAGTAGGGGTGGTGGTAGTGGTAGGCATCCAGCCCCCCCTGAGTAGGGGTGGTGGTAGTGGTAGGCATCCAGGCCCCCCTGAGTAGGGGTGGTGGTAGTGACAGGCATCCAGCACCCCATGAGTAGGGGTGGTGGTAGTGGTAGGCATCCAGCCCCCCCTGAGTAGGGGTGGTGGTAGTGGTAGGCATCCAGGCCCCTATGGGTGTATATGGCATTGGTGATAGCCATCCCGCCCCTATGGTTCTGCTGTTGCTAGTGTACGTCATTTCTGCATCCCTATGTGTGTGTGACATATGTCGGGTACGTGTCGTTTGTTTGTGTAGTGGGTGTTTGACTTACCGTCTGCGCCGTAAGCATCCGTACCGGTTCCGGTAATAGATGTAGAGTATTGGTAGGACCTGCACGATGGGATTCATGGTCGGTTCGTCTCGTTCGGGTTTCTCGTGGCTTCGACTCGTACTCGTAGCTGGCTTGTTCGTCTCGTAGCCGTGGATCGTCTTGTGGAGCGAATCGGAGCTTATGTGCGGCTCTCCCGGTTGCTCTGACGTGCCGGACGTAGCGACTAGTTCGGCGCGTACGGATTGCGCATCGTACTAGTCCGTCCGGAAGGTGCTGTGTATTTACTTCCGTGCGACTCGAATCGGCGTTTCAGGATCCAGCTCGGTCGGGGAACTGGAGATGGAATGGGTACGTACGGCTGGTTCGGAATTTTAGCAGTAATGCTCGGACGACTGTTCGAATTGTTCGGGAAAAACGTGTTCGGCTCATATTTTTTCCGAACGAATCGTATTCGGTGCGCTTCCGGCCAAGATCGGAATCGACCCCATAGTCTTATTTCTACTAATACACAACTTTCCCTGTTGGGGCCAATCCTAAGTCATAGCTGCATTTGTCTCTCCTCTGTCATGATTTTTCTCTTCAAACTCCCAAAGTGGTGTTTTTGTCTTTTCTTCTACTACCTTTCTTTGAAACTTAACTCTTCTGTTTTCTACCATCTCCAAGAAGACCTTTTCCTCTTTCTTTAATTCACAGGTAAGATTGTGTCTAACTACATATTCTAATGTTAAATCTTTATTTTCTAGGAAAAATTCACCAAACATTTTTGCTTCTTTCACCTTGTTTAGTTCAGGAATTATAGGTACCTTCGCGAAAATAGTGTTTATGTCAGTGTAATAATATTCTAATCTACCTGTTTTATAAAATAAACTAGCTAAAACGCTACATGTTACTAGGGGTGGGCGGAATTTGCGGAGTTGCGTTCCGCAAAATTCCGCGAAACGGCAAGAAATCTCCGCGAGCACGCGGAATTTCGCGTGCTCGCGGAGATTTTGCTGCGCCCGTTTATATCTGTAAGTGCTTCCTGTTGAGGTTTAATTTTTGTGACAGGAGCATCGTAGCATCGTGCCAGAATGAATCCTGCCCTGCATATTTATCCACAAAGATGCCACCGTTTTGTGCAATACCTCTACTCAACTGGAGTACTACTGGCTAATCAGTAAGTGCTACCTCGTTGGGTAAATGTATAGCGCCTTTCCTACACTACAGCTGCGTAAAGGGCCAGAAGAGAAGAGTTGTCTCCACTCTCCAGTGACCATGTGTGTCTGTAACTTTGCCACCGCGCCGAAAGGCGCCGGGGTCCCTTGAGTGAGCTGTCCATTATAGCGTGTAAAGGGCGGGAAGACGTTGCATATCGCTAGTGTGTGTGCGGCGGGGCTTCTATGCGAGTTCACATGCCTCATGTTTAAACCAGGTCAGAGACCGATCAGAGCAACTGATGAGGAGAAAGAACCTCCTGGTCACAGGAACTACACGACGATTGCGCTCGAGAAAGTCATGGATGCAAAGACCTCCATCAAGCATCACAGCTCATTTATGACAGTAGATATGGGGAGAAAGCACACCTGCCCAGCCTCGCCCGAGCTCACGATTTTTTGGGGCTGATTAATGCGTTACCGATTTTGAGCTTTAACTCGGGCCCATGCTGTAAGTGCTTCCTGTTGAGGTTTAATTTTTTTGACAGGAGCATCGTGCCAGAATGAATCCTGCCCAGCATATTTACCATGAAGATGCCACCGTTTTGTGCAATACCTCTACTCAACTGGAGTACTACTGGCTAATCACTGTCAGTAAGTGCTACCTCGTTGGGTAAATGTATAGCGCCTTTCCTACACTACAGCTGCATAAAGGGCCAGAAGAGAAGAGTTGTCTCCACTCTCCAGTGACCATGTGTGTCTGTAACTTTGCCACCGCGCCGAAAGGCGCCGGGGTCCTTTGAGTAAGCTGTCCATCATAGCGTGTAAAGGGCGGGAAGACGTTGCATAGCGCTAGTGTGTGTGCGGCGGGGCTTCTTCTATGCGAGTTCACATGCCTCTTGTTTAAGCCAGGTCAGAGACCGATCAGAGCAGCAGATGAGGAGAAAGAACCTCCTGGTCACAGGAACTACACGGGGATTGCGCTCGAGAAAGTCATGGATGCAAAGACCTCCATCAAGCATCACAGCCCATTTATGACGGTAGATATGGGGAGAAAGAAAGCACACCTGCCCAGCCTCGACCGAGCTCATGATTTTTTGGGGCTGATTAATGCGTTACCGATTTTGAGCTTTAACTCGGGCCCATGCTGTAAGTGCTTCCTGTTGAGGGTTAATTTTTGTGACAGGAGCATCGTGCCAGAATGAATCCTGCCCAGCATTGCCATTTATCCATGAAGATGCCACCGTTTTGTGCAATACCTCTACTACTCATTCCGTTCCGCCGCGGATCGCGGAATTTTCGGCATTTCCGCGTTCCGCGCGGAACGCGGAAATGCCGAAATTTAGCAAATTCCGTGAGCGGAACGGAATTTGCCGCCCACCCTTACATGTTACCCCATACATCAAAGGAAGGTGATGATAGGTCACACCTTCTGTGACAGACGCAGGTAATTGCATACAAACATAACCATCCCTTACATCCATTGTCTCCACATATTCATACAACAATTTCGTGAAGACATTCTTGGAAAAGTCAGTTATAGACTTATCCTTATGTAAATCAATACTATCTACTAATGCTGCAGTGTTTTGTGTATTAGCTTCTTTATCCTTTTTCGTGTTATTCCCTATTACAGATGTCTCTTCTACAATCAACCTCAATGGAACTGTAATTGCTAAAATAAGCCAAATAAACATTAGCAAACCTGTACAAAAGAAACACATTCTACACCATCTACGTAAAAACTCACATCTAGGTTTTCTATTCTCAATATCTACCATTTTGTACTATTACCTAGCTATTTATATATTGTACAGAAAATGTGTCACCACACCTCAGAATGACCTCTCAGCCACTCTACCCTTTTTCCTGTGTCACGTTTGGATCTTTCTTCAGTTCCTTTCAGAACTCTTTCTTGTCTCGTTCAGGTTTTTGTGTCCAGTACAGTTTCTTCCTTTATCTTTTCAGGTTTGTTGCATTTCACTTTCACCCATTTGTTTACAGCTTTCGTCTGGGCTCTCGTGAGTGTTATCCTCTTCTTTAATGTCAGTCAAAGCGATGTATAGCCACTCAGGTGACTTATATTTCAAATTAGGTCTCTTCACTCTTTTTGTTTTCTGCAATTGCTTTCCACTTTGTTTTCCTTGTCCTCTTTGACTTGTTATCTCATTTACTTGTTCTGCATCATCTCTGTTCAAATTTACTATCTTATATCTCAGTCTTTTGACTTCGTGGGGCCAATTGTCTCCTTTTCTTGGCCTTTTGGTTCACTTTCCTTTTCCTCTCGTTCAGTTCTCCAAGTCCTCTTTCTTGGTCCTAATCTCTGTTTTCTTTCTTCTTCGCTTTCTTCGGATTCTGTTTCAGACCTTACTTCACTTCCTCTAACCTTGAACTTTATGATCTCAGTTTCTTTGTCGGAATCTGAACCTTCTTGTGACTCTCCAGTTTGGACTTTTGATTCTATCCCTCCTCGAGTTTCTTCCGCATTTATTCTTATCTTTCTGTCTGAATCTAAATTTCCCTGTGTTTCTTTTATTTGTTGATCTGTCCCTACTTCTCCTTGTGTTTCTTCCGCTTCCCCTATCTCTCTATCTGTATCTAAGTCTCCCTCAGTTAGTTCAACTATTTCTGGAGGAATTCTTCCATAACTTGTACTTGGTTGTTCGCTATCACTGTCTCTTGGTTCAATTTCTTCGCTTATAATGTCTGTTCTTATCTTTCTCTCTTGTTTTTCATTAAATTCAGGTTGGTCTGTTTCAGATGCTGAACTGGTATCTGGTATTTCCAGATGTCGACTTACAGGTCGAGCTTCAAAATCCGGATCTTCAATTTGTTCGGGTTCTTCTTCAATTGTAAAACTTGTACCTTGTTCTCCCAGATGTCGACTTTCAGGTCGAGCTTCAAGATCTGGAATTCTGCTTATTTCAGGTTCTGCTTCGGATGCTGAGCTGGTATCAGATATCTCCAGATGTCGACTTACAGTTCGAGCTTCAGGATCTGGAACTCTGATAGTGTGACTGGCATGCACCCAGTTTTTCACTCCGACACATTTGACAGCAGTTGTTGTCACCAGGATCACTTGTCGTGGCTTATCCCAGCGAGGAACCAAACAGTTTCTTCTTCTGTGGACTTTTATGCGGACCCAGTCTCCTGGATTCAAATCATGAGCTGGTTTTCTTTCAAGAGTGGTCGCATCCGGTCCAACCTGATGAAACACAGAATGTACCACATCAGCCAATCCTTTGCAATAGTCCAATACGAGATCATCAGTTATAGTCAGCAGTTTGTTGACAGGTACATGTGCTTGTCTCATTGCTCGTCCCATGATTATTTCATGAGGACTCAGACACGTTTTTCTGTCAGGTATGCTTCTGATAGTCATTAGCACCAATGGTAGGGCATCTGGCCATTTGAGTCCTGTGGCTTGACACATTTTTCCCAACCTATTTTTTATTGTTCCATTTACTTGTTCTACCACTCCAGAAGCCTCTGGTCTGTAAGCACAGTGTAATTTCTGTTGTATGTCAAGAGCTTCACATATCAATTGAATCAGTTCATTTTGGAAATGTGTTCCTCTATCTGTTTCAATCGTTACTGGAAAACCGTATCGTGGAATGAATCCTCTCAGTAGGAGCTTAGCTACAGTAACTCCATCATTCCTTCTTGTCGGATAGGCTTCCACCCAACGAGAAAACAAACAAACGACCACAAGAACATATCTCAATCTATTACTCGGGGCATTTCAATAAAATCTAGTTGCATTCTAGTAAAAGGACCTCCTTCACGTCCTATTGTTCCTAGACTCACTACTGTCTTCCTTCCTGGATTTATCTGTTGGCATGTAAGACATCTTTGACAGAGACTCTCAGCTATAGCTCTGAATTTTGGGTTGTACCAAGTTTGTCTGAAAAGTCTGATCATGGCATCCCTACCAATATGAACTTGTCCATGGTACATCCGTGCCATGTTAGAAATCATGCTATCAGGCATAACTGGTCTTTCATCTCTATAAACCCAAACGTCATCTTCCTCTCTTTTCCTGCAACCTGCTTTTAGCCAACCATCTTTCTCCTCTTCATTTGCTTCTTCCTGTAATTGTCTTACCTCATCCCATGTTTCGACAATGTTAGTAAATAATAATGGACATGAAACATTTTCTTTTTCTCTCCTCCTGTTTAAGGAGACCATATTTCTGGCACAGTATTGGGCTATTTCGTCCGCATACTTGTTTCCCATAGCAATATAGTCTGTCCCATTTTTATGCGCAGCACACTTCACCACTGCAAGTTGTTTAGGCAGCTGTATCGCCTCAAGCAATTTCTTCACAAACTCACCGTTCCTAATTGGAGTTCCTGCAGACGTCAAGAAACCTCTCTGAGACCAGATGTGTCCAAAATCGTGGACCACTCCAAAGCCATACTGGCTATCCGTGATCACCGTATTTCGGACTTTCTTTCCCAGTTTGCATGCCTGAATTAGAGCAATCAGCTCGGCTACTTGAGCTGAACGTATCCCTCTCAAACAAGATGCTTCCATTATGGCAGCTACTGTACACACAGCATATGCCGCACTCAAAACTCCTTCACTCGTCCTCAGACATGATCCATCTACAAACATCACATAATCTGATTCTTTCAAAGGCTCATCCTTAATATCTGGTCGAGGCTTTGTGCAGAATTCAAGCACATCCAGACATTGATGATCGACTTCATCCTTAACTCCTACATTTCCTTCGTCCGGTAGTGAAGTTGAAGGATTCACACTTGTGCATCTATCAATGGTTACATTGTCTGCACTCAAAATCACTTTTTCGTACCTAGTCAGCCGACTATGTGTCATGAATTGGGTTTTGGTTCTGGTCAGAAGAATTTCAACAGAATGTGGAACATATACTCTTAATGGATATCCCATCACAATGCCTTCACTCTGTTCCAGACTCACACAAGTAGCAGCTACTGCTTTCAGACAACCAGGCAACGCTTTTGCTACTGGGTCTAAAACAGCTGAAAAATAAGCAATGGGTCTTTTCATTTTTCCATGCCTTTGCACTAGAACTGAAAGTGCACATCCATCTCTTTCACTACAATATAGTTCAAATTCTTTTTCATAATCAGGCATTCCCAATGCCGGTGCTTCACACAACTTCGTTTTCAGTTCTTTAAAAGCTTTCATTTCTTCCTCATTCAACTCAAACGGATCTTTAACATCTCTTTTTGTCAATTGCTGTAAAGGTTTTGCAATCAATGAAAATCCACGTATCCACTGTCGACAATACCCAACCATTCCAAGGAACATTCTCACCTCTCTCTGTGTCATTGGAGCTCTCATTCCTTGGATAATCTTTATTCTTTCTGTTGTTACTTTTCGCATCCCTTTTTCAATCTTATGACCTAGGTACTGTACTTCCTGTTGACAAAATTGCAGTTTCGACGGAGATACTTTGTGCCCTCCTTCTGCCAAGTGATTCAATAAAGCAATTGTGTCGGTAACACATGCTTCTTTGGTCTTTGATGCCACTAACAGGTCATCAATATATTGGACCATCACAGATTTTTCAGGCATTCTTAAATCTTCCATGATTTCTTTAGGATCTGATTAAAGATTGAGGGGCTTTCTGTATACCCTTGAGGAATTCGGCACCATGCCAAAATACGCTCTCCGAACCGGAACGCAAATAATGGCTGGCTATCTGGATGTAACGGAATAGAGAAAAATGCATGGCACAAATCAATAACTGTGTACCATTCTGCATCATGTGGAATCTGATACAGTATTACGGCGGGGTTAGGCACAATTGGACAACAAGAAATAACGATTTTATTTATTTTCCTTAAATCCTGTACTATCCTATATGTCCCATTCGGCTTTTTCAAACCCATTATAGGTGAATTACATGGGCTACTCATTATTTCTTTCAAAATTCCCTGTTCAATCATTTTATTAACTACGGGTGTTATTCCTTCAATAATTTCTGGCGTTAATTTGTACTGTGGAGTATTTGGGTAATTTATTCCTTCTCTTACAGTGATCTTTACAGGGTCTACTCCTCTCATTAACCCAATGTCTTCGCCTGTGAAATCCCATATGTCAGATCTGACTGTTTCTTTTAATTCAATTGGGATTTTCTCTATGTCAAACACAGGAAACATGTCATTTATTCCTGGTTCTAGTTCTGCCATTGTCATTTTATACAGAACATCCTCATCTGGTGTCTGAAATGCAATACCATCCGGGGTACAATAAATGGTGCAGTTCATTTTACAAAGCAGATCGCATCCTAGCAAGTTTACAGGACTGCAATCACACACCACAAACCGATGCATTTCTCTAAATGGTCCAACTTTCACATCTACTGGTTTCGTAAGAGGCGCTTTAATCTGCTGGTTTGAAACACCCACAACTTGGATATATTCACCTGAGAGAGGAAGGGTTGGAATTTCCACTGATCTAACAGTAGAACGGGTAGCTCCAGTGTCCACAAGGAATGTAACATTTACACCATTCACTTCTCCATCCACAAATGGACCTGACTGATCTACCTCTAGAGTTGCGCCAAGCACGCACTCTTCCTCCTCTCTTAGGCACCGTCATAAACTTTCATCCGATTCATTTCCATCCTGCCGTAACCAATACTGCGATATTGCAGCTGCGCGCGGCAATTTTGTTACCTGCTCTCCTCCGTAGAATCCTGCATCTGCACTGTATCTCTGGGGGTTTACACTCTTGGGAAGAGGTGGTTGTGGCACCTGACTCTGTTGAGTAACTACCTGTGGTTGTTGCAGCTGTTGGTAACTCACCTCATTCTGCACCTGCGGATTTAATGATTGATTTTCCATATTAGCTTTTGGAGGAAATTTACACTCGTTTCTCCAATGCCCTAACTTTCCGCAATTATGGCATGGCCATTTCTTTTTAGCTTCTTCTATACTCATTTGACCCTTTCCTTTACCTATATTCGGTTTGGATTTAGTCTGTCCTGCATCACTAGTCTGATTATTCATTTGAGCCTCTTGTTTTTCTGCGACTTTTACTTGTGCCCACATCGCTTTTTCTTTTAGTTTACGTTGTCTACACTCAATGTCATCACTACAGTATTTAGCATACCTCAGTACTTCATCTACAGTGCTATTTTGCCAGCACAACATGTGCTGTTTAATCATTTCACTTATTTCAGGTCTTAATCCATATACAAATCTATACACAAAATGACTCATGTCCTTTTCACTCAATGTCTCATAACCGCTTTACTGTTTAAAAACCAAAAGTAGCCTTTCATAGTAGGCATGTACAGATTCCTTACTCTCATGTGTCGTTCTGTCAATCTTTACCCAATCTGTTTCTTTTGGTGGAATTTTATTCTTCTAAAACGTGATAACCTGGTCATACTTTCTCATTACTTCTGGCCCTGGCGCTCCAGTTTTTACATCTCTAGGATATTCTTCTGTTGGCCAATCAATTGTAATCTTACATTCTGTCCATAAATCTGCTGGTACTACAATATCAAACAATCCATCCAGATCTACCCACAACACCTTCGAAACCTTTACAAATCTTTCCACTTGTCTATACCATTCTACAGGTTTCTCTAGGGCCATATGTATGAACACATCTTCCCATAGACACAGAATGGGTAAAACCCTTTGATACATCTGGCCCTTAATTTCGGAAAATCATTCGTAAATGACAATATATCTTGTCTAGACCATGGGACATGCACATAGCTTCCTCCTGGAGTTTCTCTCATTGGACATTCCATCACTATTGGTTCTTTTTCTTTCACCGTAAAAGCCAAAGATGCTTTATCGGTCATTCCCTCTTTTCTTTTCATCCACCTGCTCCTCCATCTGTCCACATCTCCCCATTTTCTCAATAACACAATCAGTTCTTTAATCTGTGTTAATCGTCCTGATGTGTTCAGATTTTCTATATCCTTTTCACAAAAATCTACTCTATACGGTTTCTGCAAACTTCTGATTTTTCCCAATTCTACTCCTAGTTCATTCGCTGTCTCTTCCAACCTTTCATGCAAATTTCTAGCTCTCCAAGTAATACTTTTACACACAAACATAATCTCTTCGTCCTGATATGATTTCAATTTTTCTGTACCAATAGTCCCTAAAATCAACTCCTCCATGTCTATCTTTAGTCTGATTACATCCAATGGTTGTGGTTCTGCATCTTTCTTCTGCAAATTCCTCATCCACTCATTTAATTCTTCTGGAGTCGGACCTACAGGGGTACTATTTATTTCTATCCAATTTGTGCTTCTCTCTGGGGTCTCAGTTGCTGATTCAGTCCCCATAGGAATCCTTCTTATCTCACTCTCATTTACTGTCAAGTTAGTAGGTGGACTCGATCTATATGAGCTAACCAAATCTCTTGTCTCCCTAGTTTCTGTAATTATCCCTTCTCTCATTCTTTGCATATTTGAGTTCATTGGGATGGTCAAGGAATGCTCATCTATTCTTTGGTTTTCAAATACCGGTATTACTGGTCCTATTGTCACTGGCACAGTCACGGCTTCCATGTTCATAGTTAATTCCCTTATTTTCTCAGTCAATTCTCTTGTGGTTCTTGCTAACTCAGCTGTATTACCACTGTCAGACTTCTCATTCTGTGGAGTCTCTAATTTTTCATTTAACCTATTTATTTCATGACTTCGTTCAGGGCTTTGATTCCTTCCAGTTTCCATTGGTGGTGCATTTGGTGTCACCACCGCAGAATTCTGTTGATATGGAGGTGGTTTTCTGTTTAAAATATCTTCCAGCAATTCATCCTCTGTTTCGCTACCTCCATACCCATACCTCTCTGTTACTACATGTTTCTTTTTCTCTATACACTTTTTCCTTGTAACTTCTTCATCTGTTATGGCTGGAAACAACCCATCCGTCATATTAGCATATCTCCAACGTCTCATCCTATCTTCATGATTCACTCCCCATACTCTTCCGTGAACTAAACTATAATTCTTTGCACCTCTGTGCCTTTCTCTTTCATACATCTCATCTTCCCATTCACCTAACGCTTCGAACTGTGTCGGTCTAGGTCTTGGCTCGAGTTTCATCATTTTCTCTCTCAAATTCGAAGTACAGCTGTGCTAAATGAACCATTTTCTGGAAAAGCCAATACTCCATCATTCTGAGTATATTTTGTCCAATTCTCCAACCAAATGCAAGTATGATAACCATATTTCAACATCATATGAGAAGCTGGCGTTTTCGGCGGAGGAATTACTTGTCCTTCCCTAGTCACTACCTTCTTGTCCTTCTTGAAAAAGTTTTTAATTTTCGCCATCCATGACGGTTTCTCTCTACAATACTCATAATAAGCCATATTTCACGATTCTTTCTTTTCAACAACTCACAACTCTGTTCCGTTTACTGTGTGCTATTCGGACCTATCCCAGCGCGTCTCACACCAACGCACCAAACCGAGAGCTTCTACGTCACTCTCAACTGGCCAATACCAGCGCGTTTTCACACTAATGAATCAATGAGAAAGCTCTTCGCTTTCCCACCACTGGCCAATACCAGCGCAGTCTTAGTCAACGTCAGTTCTACTCCTGACCCCTCCTTTACAAAAATTATCGGCAGTTTTTCTTGACTGAATTTTATTAGTTACAACGTAAAACACATTTCCATTGTCTGTTTTTGCTAAACAAAAGAGATAGCTTACTCCATCTTGCAAGAATACTGTTTTATTCGATAAGTGTAGCACTTCCCTCTACCTTACCCTTCTCTCAAGCAAGGGGCAAACCCGTTTCTCTGGGGATAAAACACATGTGGAGACTACACTGCTCCTGAGAATTAAGGCCAGAGTTTCACAAGAAAATCGGTTGCTATTTCACTCATACACGTTTTATACATGAAATGTCCCTATCATAACACAATCCTGTGTTATCACCAATTTGAAAAATCAGACAATGCACAATTCCATGTGACTTCTCTTGCCACACGTGTCCACTTCCTACTTCCCGGAAGCTTCAAAATTTCGACTTACACATAACATAATACAATTCGACATGAAGTGTTAGACATAAATGATCAATAATCAATAATCAATAATCACCAAACTAATCTATTGTAACCATAACTCTGCTACCAAGAAATCTGATCCAGCGCGTCTAATATAAATTCCTCTCCTAGGATATGACATCCAGGTGAAATCATTCACATCTACTATACCATATGACGGTGGGGCCCATAACACCGCATATCATACACTCAGTCGTTCCCTGGATCACACCCACATTCACTAAGGAGGAAAAGATGAGTTGCTGGATGAACGGAATACCTTATTAAATTTGACAGATTATTACCTTAATCATCATATACATTCAGTTTTAATCCTGTCGGTTCTAAAACATCAAGGTACTCCACTCTTTGGTCGATGGACCAACTAGTAGAATAAGTTGATGGTGATCGAGACCAGCTCAATCATTTAAAACCCTATTAAATGTCAACTTCTATTATTTATTTATTTATTTATTTACGGATTTATACAGCGCATAGCTGCCCCAGCAACGGGGCGTCCCAGCGCTACCCAAAGAACAGGTGCCAATAGACCACTCTAACAAACACCAATAGTTACACCGGAAAGAGCCAGGTCTTCAAAGCCTTTCGAAAAGTCAAATGATTCTGGAGACCTCTGATAGAGATCGGAAGGGAGTTCCAAAGGTGGGCCGCCTGGACCTTAAAAGATCGACCACCAGCTCTGGCTCTTTGAAATCGG
Organism: Calotriton arnoldi; assembly: GCA_963921515.1. Taxonomy (NCBI): domain Eukaryota; kingdom Metazoa; phylum Chordata; class Amphibia; order Caudata; family Salamandridae; genus Calotriton; species Calotriton arnoldi. Next base: position 852,825 of record CAWUFW010000505.1, read on the forward strand.
GGGGCACACACCAATCCCGAGTTGGCAGAGCGAAGGGGGCGATTCGGGATGTACTGAACTAGCAGGTCCACTAAGATCGGAGGGCCTTGTTGTGACAGAATTTTGTGGGCAACACACAGGGACTTAAACTGGATTCTTGTGGCTATTGGCAGCCAATGCAGCTTGGGTAAAAGATTAGATACCGAGCAGAACTTAGGCAGTGCCAGCAAAGCACGTGCCGCGGCATTCTGAATTCTTTGGAGGCGTAAAATACAAGATTTATTAGCGCCTAGATAAAGGGAGTTACCATAATCCAACCTGGCTAAAATTGTTATTAATGAACTAAAGAACCACAGACTCAAAATTAATTAGAAATACATTTTTATCTAAATTCAAATTGTCACGAGTGAGATTCTTAGTTTATTAATCACCTTAATATATTCTTTTACATTTATATAGGAAATTATGTAAAGAAATTCGAAATTATGCATTACCTATTTAGATGCAGATAGGAATGGTTCATCAAAGAAGATAAACCGTAAATCACAGAATGGATTCCCAAACTGACTGACTGTCCCTCTAGATGGCCTCCTCGACGGGACCTCCCATACAGATTTCCCGCAACGGTCTCGTTCCTTCCCCAGTCAGGTTCGAAGTCAATGGCAGCATCCGCATTAACATCAGCATTGGCATTTGCAAAAAATATCAGCATCGACACCTCCCATATAAGAGCAGTCCTTCTTATACCCTACTTCTGGCTTACTACACAAAAAGTTGCAATGTTTGGTGGCAGGAATCACGCTAATTGGTCCATTTGAGGGGTGGCGAAGATTGTCTCATCGCCTTCCTTGTTCAAACTGGTTTCGGGGATGGTTAAAAGTTCACTGTTCCCCATGCTCTTTGGGTAAAAGCAGTCCAAATTGTCTATTCACTTTGTTGCGATTCTGATGGTCACATTTTGGACAGTTCTTTGTTTCTCGATACTTCCTTCTTTCCTTTCTCACGGATACGTGCTGAGTCTTTCTTGGCACACTCCTCATAAAAGGTCACTCCGTCCTTCACTTTTCTCACTCCATACACAGGCCGTACCCATGTGGTTCAGCTCCATTATTTCTTTCGCTTAGAAGCCATCTTTGGTTTCTGATATGACCTCATCTATTCCGGCAGCCATTTTCGCAGCCTGGCCTAACAGGCCCAAACGGACTATCATAAAAACAAACACAATCATAATTAAAACAAAGAAAATAAGCCTTTCTGTTTACCACCCGTCATTCTAAGAACCCGTGTTAGGTGTTACCTAGCAGAAGCGACATTTAAAGCCATTTTACTTACCATCCGTGTTCTTTGCCACAATACAATTTTTACTACACAGCACAAATCATGCGATTTTTCTCTGATTAGTACGCAAATCACAGTTTCAATATTATAATACTTCACAATAGTAAATAAATTAGATTTTGCACAAAAAGGGCAGTTACCATTTATGTAAATGTTTATTAAAGGTGCATTTTGTTGGTTATTTTCATCAAACAATTAGTACTGTTAGTTTATTATTCTTATTTAAGGGGGTTTCAAAATTATTTCTTTTACCTTGCTCCATCAACACCAAACATATATAACTTACTATTCCCACTCCAAAGTACAGTAAGTCAGAGAAGGTGCTGGACACTAAACATATATAATTGACTATTCCCACTCCAATTTATATTAAATCAGGGAAGGTGCTGGACACTAAGCATATATAATTTACTATTCCCACTCCAAACTACATTGTCAGGGAAGGCGTTGGACACTAAACATATAACATTTACTATTCCCACTCCAAACTACATTAAGTCAGGGAAGGTGCTGGATACCAAACATATATAATTTACTATTCCCACTCCAATATATATTAAGTCAGGGAAAATGCTGGACACCAAACATATATAACTTACTGTCCCCACTCCAAAGTACATTAAGTCAGGGAAGGTGCTGGACACTAAACATATATAATTTACTATCCCCACTCCAAACTACATTAAGTCAGGGAAGGTGCTGGATACCAAACATATATAATTTACTATTCCCACTCCAATATATATATTAAATCAGGGAAAATGCTGGACACCAAACATATATAACTTACTATTCCCACTCCAAAGTACATTAAGTCAGGGAAGGTGCTGGACACTAAACATATATAATTTACTATTCCCACTCCAATTTATATTAAATCAGGGAAGGTGCTGGACACTAAACATATATAATTTACTATTCCCACTCCAATATATATTAAGTCAGAGAAAATGCTGGACACCAAGCATATTTAACTTACTATTCCCACTCCAAACTACATTAAGTCGGAGAAGGTGCTGGACACCAAACAAATATAATTAACTATTCCTGCTGTAATTTATATTAAATCAGGGAAGGTGCTGGACACTAAACATATATAATTTACTATTCCCACTCCAAACTACATTAAATCAGAGAAGGTGCTGGGCACTAAAAAATTAAAATTAACTATTCCCACTCCAATTTATATTAAGTCAGGGAAGGCGCTGGACACTAAGCATATATAATTTACTATTCCCACTCCAAACTACATTTAGGGGGTCATTACGATGGCGGTGAAACCACCACTGTTAGCCTGCGGGTGGCGGTTTCACCGCCATCGTGAGGTACTTCTCCGCTCGCCAAATTACAATGGCGGGCGGTGTGCTGGTGGACGCAAAGTCCGTCCGCCACAGGTCCGCCACAGGCAATCGTTACGATTGCCTGGCTGACCCACCTGCATCAACAATATGGTGGGGGTGCCTAGCAGGCACCGTCCGCCATATTATGATGCTGCCTCCCCACCAGCCGTTGTATGGCGGTGTAACCGCCATTCACAGGCTGGTGGGGATTGCATTTGGGGGCCCGTAGCTGGCCCCCCTTGTGTTGGGGGAGGTGGGTGTGCACTGGGCCCTACATTTCCCTGCACCAGGTGGCAGGCACCGTGTGGTGCCTGCCACTTAGTGCAGGGAAATCCAAACAGTGCATTTCTGACATTGCGGCGGGTGCTGCAGCCAGCAGCACCGGCCGCAATGTCAGAGATACACGATGCGACCGCCACGTGGCGGTCGCATCATAATCTCAATGGTGGGACCACCACATTACCGGCGTACGGTCCCAAGCCCCGGCACGATGGCGGACGGATGGAAGTCCGTCCGCTATCGTAATCGGCCCCTAAGTCAGGGAAGGTGCTGGACACTAAACAAACATAATTAACTATTCCCACTCTAATTTATATTAAATCAGGGAAGGTGCTGGACACTAAACATATATAATTTACTATTCCCACTCCAATTTATATTAAGTCAGGGAAGGTGCTGGACACTAAACATATATAATTTACTATTCCCACTCCAATTTATATTAAGTCAGGGAAGGCGCTAGACACTAAACATATATAATTTACTATTCCCACTCCAAACAACATTAAGGGGCCGATTACGATGGCGGACGGAAAAGCACTCGACCGCCGTGGCAGCGGAAATTCACTGTCCGCATGTACCGCAGCAAAACCGGCGGTCAGATTAGGATGCACTGCCAGAAAAATCTGACCGCGGCGGACGGATTCCACGAAAATCCGCCGGGAACGTCCGGAAAAGCTGAAAATCCGTCCACGGCGGTCGGATTTGCTGCGGAAAGACCAAAAACCGCAGTTCGACCAGCGGAATGACCGCAAGTGAAATTACGATACGATGGCGGTGCCAGCGGAACAATCAGTCATTTCCGACCGCCGCGATCGCAACAAATGATGAATGGGAGAGCCGTCGGAAGGACTATTGCATTTTGACCGCCGCAGTCGCGCGGAAAGAGCAATGGCGGTCAAAAGCAACCACACAACAAGGCTACCAAGTGTGGCTGTATATCTGGCTCAGCCTCAAAAAACATCTAACACACCCCAGTGACACATCCCCATTGCAAGTTAAAAATACAAATCCCAGGTCAACCCAGACAACACACCTGACATGAATACTCTATTTTGACCCACCCACATAGCTGAGTATAAAACCAGCCCCTTCCCTGCCCAGAATCCTTTGCACAACTCCAGCACTGAAGGGCCAAACCCCACAGCACAAAGGAGAGGCAAATCAGCACACTTCACATCATCACAACCACACACACACCACACACATCACCACCACCACCTTCACACCTGCACTTCTCACCCATTTGCACATCACACACCATGGCACAGAGGAAGATGCCCAAATTCACTGACAATGAGTTGTCAGTGATGGTAGATGAGATAATCAGAGTAGAACCACATTTGTTTGGAAGCATGGTCCAACAGACACCAGTAGCCAGAAAAAATCAGATGTGGGAAAGGATAGTCAACAAAGTCAATGCAGTAGGGACCACCTCGCGCACCCTGAAGGACATCAGGAGGAGATGGCATGACCTCAAGACCAGGGTGAAAGAGCGTGCCAACAAGAACTATGAGCTGGCTCAGAGGACTGGCGGTGGCCCTCCCATTCCACCACTAACATTCAACGAATGGGAGGAGAAGGTGCTTGCCATACTGCATCCAGAGAGTCTCACAGGAATACCCGGGAGAGTGGAGGCTGGTAAGTACCAACAAATGTCTCCCATTACACTGCTATGTACTGTCTTGCACAACTAGAAAGCAACACTTCCTAAACACAAATGCACTTGCTTACAACACACTCTTCCCAACACATGTCTCACACATCTAATATTTCCTTCCTCTGAATCACCCCAAAGGTAGCTAGCAATATTTCCATGGGGGCATGTGTACAGGCAGCCAGCACTACAACTCCCACCAGGCCCCCTTGTCCCACAGCTGAGCAGGATGGTACACTCCTCCCACTCATAACCATGTGGCAGCCATTGCATTGCTCACCTTCACCTAACAGGTATGTAGCCTTCTTAACAGGGAGGGGTGTTTGTGGGTGGGAAGCCATCACTACAACTCCCACCAGGCACCCTTGTCCCACAGCTGAGCAGGATGGAGCACTCCCCGCCAACCATGTGGCAGCCATTTCATTGCACTCATCAAACTTACAGGTAGGTAGCCATCTTAACAGGGAGGGGTGTTTGTGGGTGGGAAGCCAGCACTACAACTCACACCAGGCCCCCTTGTCCCACAGCTGAGCAGGATGGTACACTTCCCACACCCAGAACCATGTGGCAGCCATTTCATTGCTCTCCTCAAACTTACAGGTAGTCAGCCTTCTCATGCTCTCTTGTCTCACCCCTGAGCAGGATAGAACACTCCCCCCACCCAGAACCATGTGGCAGCCATTGCATTGCTCACCTTCACATAACAGGTAGGTAGCCTTCGGAACAGGGAGGGGTGTTTGTGGGTGGGAAGCCTGCACTACAACTCCCCACAGGCCCCCTTGTCCCACAGCTGAACAGGATGGAGCACTCCCCCCACCCAGAACCATGTGGCCGCCATTTCCCTCCACTGTGTCACTGAACAGGTAGGTAGTCAGTGCATGCACCCTGCCATCCTTCTAAAAAAACATGGAGCCAGATGACCACACCAGCACTCACATGTCAGCCACCGTGGCATAAATCCAAAAGTCACATCCAGTGTGCAGACAGCTAAGCGCACGTAACTGTCACAGAAATTAAACTTTGACTCATCAAGTCACATGTGAAAGTAATTCATGGCACAATCATGCACAGCACAGAATGCAATGTGTAAGTGCCATGGTGTCAGAGCATGAAGGCCCATATGAACATGAAACATGCATGGTCAATCTGACAAACAAAGTATAGTACATTATATGAAAAAGGTATGTATAACATTCCAATGGCTAGTTCTTGCTTAGCTGAAATTGATTCCATGAAGAGCAAACAAAAAAGAAGCATTACATAAAGTTGATGTGCCGCAAGTTGTTAGATGATGACATGTCCTTGTAATCACACAATCTGTACGTGGTACATGGTTTCAATTTACATGTCACACCATGGACAAGTAATGTATGTACCTCAACATCATGTCATGATGATCAGTATCTTGCTGCCATACCAAGTGATTGCAATGTAAAGTGTTTGGTGTATCAAATGTAACATCCAAAAGTCTAACATCAAGCTTGTGGAGTGCACTTCAATGACCATTTAACTTCTGTTCAACAGGAGATCCAGAAGCAACTGCAGCAGAAAACCCCACCAACCTCCAGGGCCTGTCTCCCCCCCCCCCGGAACATGAACTCTCAGATGCAGACTCCCTACGTTTCTCGGATGAGGAGCAACAACCTGGCCCCTCCAGACTGCCAGGGCACACCAGGTCTCAGGCCCTCATTGTCCCCACCACCACCACCACCACAGCAACAACAACAGCGCTGACCCCTGCTACAACGACCTGTGCGGCCTCCACCACCACCATCACCACTGCTGCCTGCAACACTCTCCCTGCCTCAGTGGTTACCAACACCACAACACAATCAGAGGTCGCATCATAATCTCAATGGTGGGACCACCACATTACCGGCGTACGGTCCCAAGCCCCGGCACGATGGCGGACGGATGGAAGTCCGTCCGCTATCGTAATCGGCCCCTAAGTCAGGGAAGGTGCTGGACACTAAACAAATATAATTAACTATTCCCACTCTAATTTATATTAAATCAGGGAAGGTGCTGGACACTAAACATATATAATTTACTATTCCCACTCCAATTTATATTAAGTCAGGGAAGGTGCTGGACACTAAACATATATAATTTACTATTCCCACTCCAATTTATATTAAGTCAGGGAAGGTGCTAGACACTAAACATATATAATTTACTATTCCCACTCCAAACAACATTAAGGGGCCGATTACGATGGCGGACGGAAAAGCACTCGACCGCCGTGGCAGCGGAAATTCACTGTCCGCATGTACCGCAGCAAAACCGGCGGTCAGATTAGGATGCACTGCCAGAAAAATCTGACCGCGGCGGACGGATTCCACGAAAATCCGCCGGGAACGTCCGGAAAAGCTGAAAATCCATCCACGGCGGTCGGATTTGCTGCGGAAAGACCAAAAACCGCAGTTCGACCAGCGGAATGACCGCAAGTGAAATTACGATACGATGGCGGTGCCAGCGGAACAATCAGTCATTTCCGACCGCCGCGATCGCAACAAATGATGAATGGGAGAGCCGTCGGAAGGACTATTGCATTTCGACCGCCGCAGTCACGCGGAAAGAGCAATGGCGGTCAAAAGCAACCACACAACAAGGCTACCAGGGGGAGTGTGCGGGTGCGTCCAGTGCCAACGCCACAGGTCCGTGTCAGCAGGGCAGGTGGGAGGGCAACAGGGGGACAAATACAGGAGGACACTGAGATCGAAACCCTGGCCACCGTCGCAAGAGTCCTTGGGGCATATGAACAGAACCAGGGACAGATGGGCCAGGTTGTGGAAGAAGTGCGTGAGCTCCGCCTGCTGCTAAGGTCCATGGACGCACATATGGGCCAACTTGTGGACCTCAGGGGCCAGCTTGTGGGTGTTCTGAGGGACAGACATGCGGCCCAAATGACAGCTCAACCCCTCTCCAGTAGCCCGCATGCTGATACTCCCACCACCTCAGCTGCGGCCACAGAGAGGGGTGAGCTGCAACAAAATGACTCCTCAGACACTGCTGAGCCTGCAGCAAAGGGCCCTCCTGCCAAACGCACGAGGGGCCGACGGAGAAACACTAGGGGAGGATCACGTGGCCATGCACCATCCAAACGCAAGTCGATGAGCCAGCCATGATGGCACCTGTGTTCCCCTTGACATTGACTTTGTTAACTATCCTTACCCACATTGCCATGTTGATGGCAGGAGTCTGTTGGACTGAGTGACTACATCAATGTGGTGACTACTCTATTTGTCTCATTTACCATCACTGACAACTCATAAATTCACTTGGCACAATTTTGTAAATAATCACTTCTCTGTCACAAATACTTATTGTAAATAAACACTCTTTACACACCTATGTCTTTGTGTCAGCTCCATGTTTATCACAGTATGTACAATGCCAACTCAGATTCCAATGTACCACAAGCTCTGATTGTGACGAGGCATTGAGAGGGTGAAGGAACCTAGAAAGACACAAGAGAATGACATTTACTTGTCAGGTGATGCTATTACAGCTAAAACACACCACTAGTCATCAACGTACAAAAACCAGCACACATAACAATGAGCAACAACATCAACATAGACATGAGGTACCTGGATAAAAATACCCTGTGCCACACACATCAGCCATTAGCCCAGAGCCAACAACAGCCAGCTGTCAAAAAGATCATCTATGCCTTGCCACTACCATCAAAGCCAACAGACAATGTCACTGTTGTACAATGTCACTTACACTCAAGGGAAGTAGTTGTCGATGAACTGTTGACGCAGGTCAACACCTTCCTCTTCTCCACTATCGTCGTCACTGGGCATGTGTGGGTTTGCAGGGGGGCATCTGCTGCTCATCATCGTCCAGGAGCTGGGGGATCTCCTTGCGCAAGGCCAGGTTGTGGAGCATGCAGCATGCAACTACGATCTGACACACCTTTTGGGGAGAGTAGAGTAGTGAACCTCCGCTCTTGTCCAGACACCGGAATCTAGACTTCAGAAGCCCAAAAGTACGCTCCACCACACAACGTGTCCTCCCATGTGCATCATTGTAGCGGCCTTCACCCGGGGTCCTTGGATTCCTCAGTGGGCTCAGCAACCAAGGCCGTTTGGGATACGCAGAGTCACCTAGGTGTGACATACAGAGAGCAATTTACTGATATAAACAGTAGCTGAGAACAGCATGTCACACATACAGCACACTACTTGACTCGGCGTACTCACCAACAAGCCACGCACACTCCGGATGCCAATTTGCCATCAGTTGTGGGATGATTCTGTTACGCAGTATGTAGGAGTCATGGGCTGATCCGGGAAATCTGGCACAGACATGGGAGATAATCATATCCACTTGGCATACCACTTGCACATTAATGGAATGGAAATGCTTCCTGTTCCTGTATATGTGCTCACGTGCCAGTGGTGGAACCAGGCCAACATGTGTGCAGTCAATGGCGCCAACAACATTAGGTATGTGGCCAAGGACATAAAAATCACCCTTCACAGCTGCCAATTCATGTCTCCTTGGAAAATGGATGTAGCGGTCCTTGTATGTCATTATTGCGGACAGGACATCACGTAGCACCATGCTGAACATCGCTTGAGACATCCCAGCGGCGATTGCCACCGTGTTCTGGAACGAACCAGTTGCAAAGAAATGCAGGGCCGCCATCACCTTAACTGTTGGTGTCAAAGCAGTCGGATAGGTTCTGCGAGGCCTCAGATGGGGCTCCAACTGACCACATAGGTCTTGAAGGGTAAGGCGATCCAGACGGAATTATCTTATGATGTCCTCATCCTCCATGTTCGCCAGCACTGGGAACGGACGATGCACATTTGGTCGTCTCCTACATAATATGAAAGGGGACTCATGTCAATTTAATTCCTCTATGAGATGTGTCAAACATCTTACATCTTGACTGACGCAGCGCCAACAATGACTGGACTGAAACAACAGCTTAATGCACAAGTCACATGCAGAGACACCTTGATCTCATGTAGTCGTACATGTGGTCAGTATGTACATACTGACTACCTCCAAAACAGATTCTGACTATGTGAAGGGTAAATGGTACACTCCTACATCTTGTGTCCCTAGCCCTGGGAGTAGTTGACACAGCACATGTTGGAAACAGCAACACTGCTGACTTCTACGTAGCTGCTGTACCTGCCACACCTTCTTGCTTAAGTTGCACAGAGCACAACTTTTCTACACAATGAGCACAGTGTGTGTAAGCTGATCAACTACCAAAATCAATACAGCAATGTGCACAGTAAAATAGGCACATTATGTGGTCAGTCCATCATTACTGTGGGTTGATTAGCCATCTCACACATTGAGATGTTCACAAATATGAGACTCCATTACACACCAAATCTGTGTACATGCACACAAATATCATAGGTGACATGTGAGGAAGTACATGCCAATGCATGAAATCATGTGCACTGACATGGCATGTGTAGGCATCAGTGAGTTAAATGTCACACTAGCATTACATTTTGCAAACAGGTGCTGTAATACATTGTGAATGTATAGTGTTCAATGATTAAAATTGGCTATTGCCATTGCTAGAGCATATTGTGTCCATAGGTGCGGTATGCGTGCTCCGCCACCGCGATCATGGTCATTGGCCACAATTGAAAGATGCAGGATTGCGGTAGCGACCGCCTGGACCCCGTGGTGTGACACCGCCAATGGCATTGCAGCCAATGGGAACCGCGATCGCGGTACTGCAATACATATTTGAAACCCGCGGTAGGCGTGCTCCGCTACCGCGGGCCCGGGCATTGGCCACAATTGAAAGATGTAGGATTGCGGTAACGACCGCCTGTCCCCCACGGTGTGACACCGCCAATGCCAATGGCATTGCAGCCAATGGGAACCGCGATCGCGGTAGTGAAATACAATTTTGAAACTCGCGGTAGGCGTGCTCCGCTTCCGCGGTCCCGGTTATTGGATACAATTGAAAAATGCTAACCAGGCAGACCAATTGCAGCAGCTGAGTACCACTGAAACAACCCCAGGGGCCTATAAATCTCTGTGAGAGAGCCACACATTTCACCTGCATTCAGACACTGCTGCCTGCCATTCTTCACCACCAACTGCTGCTGTTCCTGTATTCTGGACCCAGTGATGGCGAGAACTGAGAACATCAGGGCCCTTCCCTTCACCACAGAGGAGCTGGAGATCCTGGCGGACGAGGTCCTTGCACAGTATGGGAGGCTGTATGGTGCGCCAGATGTACTGGTAAGATGTACTGCTAAGTGTTACTGAATAAAGGTTTGAGAGTGCTCAGAATGCTCACATGATGTTGCTCTGCAGTAGTATGTGCCTGTGAGTGCAAGTTAATGTGCATGCATCCATATTTTTCCTATAGCCTGCTCCATATATGGCCTATTAAGAATTGCATTTGAGTATGTGGGGAGGATGGCAACATGGACACTTCTACAGCCCTTCTTCTGCAAAAAACAACAAACGTTGGTCTGAGACTGGTTAATGTAAATGTGTGATACACTGCCTAGCATGCTGACTTCATGTCAATGGGGTGTGCAGCCTTATTTCCACAGATCCAAGACTGCATTGAAGGATGGGAGTGACATGCAGTGTATTTTGCAGCCATACAGTTACACTGCTGGTTTGAGTCAGTCGAAGTCTAAAAAAACATTGCCTGTGCTATGTGATGTCATAGTCCATTAAGTCTTCACATGCTCATTTGTGACATTACAAATGTATTTTGTCCAGAGGGTACTGAATGATGTGTGTGCAGTTCTCAAATTGCCCCTATGGTGATGTGTGCATTATGCACAAGAGTACAATGCCTGTGTGTAACACTCTTGGTGGTAGTTCAACTATGACACATCAGATAAATGTAATTTGGAGATGTCATCCTTCTATTGATTACATTATGTGTTCAGTCTCGCATGTGTAGGCACTGTTTACCCTCTCATATTGTACATGCATGTGATTTTTCTGATGGCCCACGTTTAACCTCAGTGTGAGTCCCTCTGGCCTGCACAGAAACTGCCCAATGTTACAAGGACCCATCACTAAATGGAATGAGTGAAACATATGTGTTGTCCACCACCCTATTTCTCAATGAGCTATCTTAGGCCTGAGGATTGCACAAGACAGGCCTCCACCTTCGAGAAGAGTGTGAGAATGTCAGATCATGGCCCTAAATGTGACCACCATGACACATGTAGCCATTCACTGGTCAAGGACATTGAGGGGTGTGTGGTGTTATGACACAGTGAGTCAGCCCCGACACATCATTCCCAATGTATTGTATGTCATGCTCACTCACATACTGCATCACAGATGAGGGTCATTTTCACATTGGTTGCTGTGCTGGAACTCTGCATGTGTATGAGATGGCCATGTACTACGTGTCATGCTGTATTGCCTCTGCTCAACATTTATGTATTAGTGTGCTATGTATTTTCATGCTCCTGTACTGACACGAAGTGGTACATAAAACAGTGTCACTGAAACTTCCTCTTCTTGTCTCCCATGCCTGAAGCTGAAGGTCCACCAGCGTAAGGCGATATGGAGGGCCATTGCACACAAGGTGCGGGCTCTGGGTGTCTCCAACCGACGGCACACACACTGTCACAAGAGGTGGGGTGACATCTGCCGGCTGAGCAAAAATGTGGCAGAGATGACGCTGGGGGTGCTCCCTTGGAGTGGCAGGTTGGCGCGCAGGAGCATGACACCACTAATGGCCCGCATCTTGGCAGTGACACAGCCAGAGCTGGATGGACGCTTGAGGGCCCATCAGCAGCAAGTTGGGGGTGAGTATTCAGCTAAGTGTGACTTTGGGTGTGAGTGACTGCATGAATACCAACCGTGAGCCAGTGGGAAGCTCTGTGATTTCTCTAGTGTGATGCAATGGCTTCTAAGTGGCCTCAGTGTTGAGTGCAGCTGTACTGCATTTGTACAACATGTGGTTTCTCATGTGTTTAAGACCATGACCCTTGTCATTGACAGATGAGATGTGGCCTTGTGACATATGCGGCAGTATGAGTGTCATAGACATAACCTGTCAGTGAACAGCAGTGAGCATCATGTTAGTGTGCATTAATAGATGTGTGCTGTGCACAACAGATAATTTGTGACATCTACACAGCTGACACCAATGTACAACTGTAGTTGTGCTTCGTGGCACAACATGGTGGATATCAGGAGCTTGTAGCCATTGCAAAAGGACATTTTGGTGTTAGTATCTGTGGTGTTCCCTTAAGGAGACTCCATATGTGACAGAGACAACATGTTTTGATGTATAGCTATCTCACCTACAGGCACGTAGGTATGCTTACAGAGAATGGTATGTGTGGTTGCAAGGAGGCACAGGGCCAACTATTTGGCTGTGTCAACGCCACATGGAGCATTTGTAAGAAACTGGCTCTATATATACTACACCAAACTGAGGTATAGTGTGTATAGGGTCCAGGTGACTCCAGAGGTAGGCAGAGGTTAAAGTTAGATAGAACCTTACTCTCTAATAGTGGTAGCTTGGTCGAGCAGTAAGGCAGTATCAGAGGACAGTGTTAGGCATTTGATGATACCAAACTTCCCAGTCTTCAGTGTAGCCATTATGGTGTTGTGGAGTTCGTAATGACAAACTCCCAGCACCATATACTCTTAATGGCAGCACTGCACTTACAGTGCCCAGGAATGGACTGGGGCACTGTAGGGGAACAGGGCTCATGCACCTGTACCCTCACCACTGGCATAAGGCACCCAGCTAGAGGGGTGACTGATGTATGCCAGGGCAGTGGTTTGTGGGCATGGCACACAGGGATGTGGGCCATGTCGACTCTTCACTTTGTTCTGCACCAAGACACACAGCCTGCAAAGGCAGTGTGTGAGTATCAGGGTACAGGACCTCTAAGGGTGGCACAATACGTGCTGCAGCCCTTAGAGGTCTTCTCTGGTCACAGTGCCCTGGGTACCTGTGGTACCATTTACCAGGGGCTGACATGTGGCCAGAGATGCCAATTGAGTTTAGGTTTCAATGCAGTTTTAGGGAAGGAACATAGGCCCTGGGCACCTGATTGGCAGGAGCCCAGGGCACACTCAAAGAACATCAGCAATTCAGCAAAAAGAGGGGGCATACCATGTAAGAAAGAGGGCACTTTCTCACACAACCCCCCCCAAACGAAAGATGATGAGACTAACCTTTCCCTAGAGAGTCTTCATTGTCTAAGTGGAAGAACCTGGAAAGGCCATCTGCATTGGCATGGGCAGTCCCAGGTCTGTGTTCCACTTCAAAGTCCATTCCCTGTAGGGAGATGGACCACCTCAACAGTTTTGGATTTTCCCCTTTCATTTGCATTAGCCATCTGAGAGGTCTGTGATCAGTTTGAACCAGGAAGTGAGTACCAAACAAGTATGGTCTCAACTTCTTCAGGGACCAAACCACAGCAAAGGCCTCCCTCTCAATGGCACTCCAACGCTTCTCCCTGGGGAGAAGCCTTCTGCTTATAAAAGCAACAGGTTGGTCTTGGCCTTCATCATTGGTCTGGGATAGGACCGCTCCTATCCCTAGCTCAGAGGCATCAGTCTGCACTATGAACTGCTTAGCATAATCTGGAGCCTTCAGAATTGGTGCTGAGCACATTGCTTCTTTCAGGGTGTCAAAAGCCTTTTGGCAACTAACTGTCCAGTTAACCTTCTTGGGCATTTTCTTGGAGGTGAGTTCTGTGAGGGGAGTCACAATGGACCCATATCCATTCACAAACCTCCTGTAGTACCCAGTCAAGCCAAGGAATGCCCTGACTTGGGTCTGGGTGGTTGGAGCTGCCCAGTCCAGGATGGCCTGGATCTTGGGCTGTATGGGTTGTACCTGGCCTCCACCAACAAGGTGGCCCAAGTACACCACAGTGCCCTGCCCTATCTGGCATTTGGATGCCTTGATAGTTAGGCCTGCAGTTTGCAGGGCTTTTAAAACCTTCCCAAGGTGGATCAGGTGATCCTGCCAGGTGGAACTAAAGACAGCAATATCATCAAGATAAGCTGCACTAAAGGACTCCAACCCAGCAAGGACTTGATTCACCAACCTCTGGAAGGTGGCCGGGGCATTCTTTAAACCAAAGGGCATAACAGTGAACTGATAGTGCCCATCAGGTGTGGAGAATGCTGTTTTCTCTTTGCTCCTGGGGCCATGCCAATCTGCCAGTACCCTGCAGTTAAGTCAAAGGTACTTAAGAATTTGGCTGCACCCAACTTATCTATCAACTCATCTGCTCTTGGGATAGGGTGAGCATCTGTCTTGGTGACAGAGTTGAGCCCTCTGTAATCCACACAAAACCTCATTTCTCTCTTTCCATCCTGTGGGTGAGGTTTGGGGACCAGAACCACTGGGCTAGCCCAGGGGCTCTCAGAGGGTTCAATAACCCCTAACTCCAGCATCTTGCTGACCTCAGCTCTGATGCTTTCCTTGACTTGGTCGGACTGTCGATAGATTTTGTTTTTGACAGGTGCACTGTCACCAGTGTCCACATCATGGGTACACCAGTTTGTCAGACCAGGGGACAAGGAAAAGAGCTTAGCATACTGCTGCAAGACTTGCTTGCAGTCAGCCTGCTGTTGGGCAGAGAGGGTGTCTGAAAAGACCACTCCATCTACTGACCCATCTTTTGGGCTGTATGAGAGGAGGTCAGGGAGAGGTTCACTCTCTGCTTCCTGCTCCTCATCAGTCACCATCAGCATGGTGATGCCAGCCCTGTCATTGTAGAGCTTTAGGCGGTTCACATGGATAACCCTTTTGGGTGTCCTGCTTGTGCCCAGGTCAACTAAGTAGGTGACCTCACTCTTTTTCTCTAGGACAGGGTAAGGGCCACTCCATCTGTCCTGGAGAGCCCTTGGTGCCACTTGCTCCAAAACCCACACCTGTTGCCCAGGTTGAAATTCAACCAGTGCAGCTTTTTGGTCATACCAGTGCTTCTGAAGCTCCTGGCTGGCCTCAAGATTCTTGGATGCCTTTTCCATGTACTCAGCCATTCTGGACCTTAGGCCAAGCACATAGTCCACAATATCTTGTTTGGGTTCTTGGAGAGGCTTCTCCCAACCCTCTTTTACAAGACAGAGTGGTACCCTCACAGGATGGCCAAACAGAAGTTCAAAGGGGGAAAAACCTACTTCCTTCTGTGGCACTTCTCTGTAAGTGAAAAGCAGACATGGTAAGAGGACATCCCATCTCATTTTGAGCTTCTCAGGGAGCCCCATAATCATGCCTTTCAATGTCTTGTTAAATCTCTCAACAAGGCCATTGGTTTGTGGGTGATAGGGTGTAGTAAACTTGTACTGCACTCCACACTCTTTCCACATGTGTTTCAGGTAAGCAGACATAAAGTTAGAACCTCTGTCTGATACCACCTCCTTAGGAAACCCTACCCTGGTGAAGACACCAATGAGGGCCTTGGCTACTGCAGGAGCTGTAGTAGTCCTAAGTGGAATTGCTTCAGGGTACCTAGTGGCATGATCCACTACCACTAGTATGAATTTGTTCCCTGAGGCTGTGGGAGGTTCAAGTGGACCCACTATGTCCACACCTACCCTTTCAAAGGGAACCCCCACCACAGGCAGTGGTATCAGGGGGCCTTTGGGTGGCCACCTGTCTTGCCACTGGCCTGACAGGTAACACAGGAGCTGACAAACTCCTTCACCTTTTAGTGCATCTGGGGCCAGTAAAAGTGGCTAACTAGCCTTTCCCAAGTCTTGGTTTGGCCCAGATGCCCAGCTAGGGGGATATCATGAACTAAAGTTAGGAGGAACTCCCTGTACCTCTGTGGCACTACCACTCTCCTGGTGGCTCCAGGATTGGGGTCTCTTGAAATTTGTAAATTGAAATTTGTACTTGTAAAGCGCACCCATACCCCCAAAGGGGTGTCCAGGCACTGTACGCATACCGCTGTGGAACCCTTCCTGGCTTTTCCCTGTGAAAATGTCCACTCCTGGGCACCCCCAGGGTGAAGCCAGGCATCCCAGCGCTGTTGGGGCCGTTGTGGAGATTAAGTAAGCTATTTCCCAGAGTTGCAGAGTGGGACCCATGATTAGAATAGGCACCGAGGCGAGAATTATCAGGTCCGAGGAAATTGAGCCCAAGACCCGCCGAGGCGGGAATTGAACCCTGGTCCCGGGCCAGATCTCTGCATCAGGGTCTGCCGCTCTAACCATTGAGCCACACTTCGCCACACTTCTCTTGCCTCAGTGTACAGTAATCCCTCTTCCCAATAGACTCTGTGGGTACCACTGACAACTCCCTTTGCTTCTGAAACAGTTTGCTGCCTCAGGCTTTCAAGAGTGGGACAGTCTTGCTGCCCCTGGCACAGCTCTTCCCTAGAGGGTCCCCCTGGGCCCAAGAGTTCAACCTGGTACGGGTCAAGCTCCATAGGCTCAGTTCCCTCTGGGGTGTCCAAGTCCTCTCCCTGAGGAGAGGGGTCCTGATCCTTTTGCTGAACAGAAGCTGGTTCCCCAGTCTTCTTGCCTTTTCTCTTGGTAGGTTGGGCCATACTTTCAGGCTCCAACACTTTTTCACCCTGCCTTTTGCTCTGTGCTCTTGTTTTTACACACACCAATTCAGGGATATCCAGCATTGCTGCATGGGTTTTTAGTTCAACCTCAGCCCAGGTTGAGGTTTCCAGGTCATTGCCAAGCAGACATGCAGCTGGTAGCTTTGGAGAGACCACTACCTGTTTCAGGCCAGTAACCCCCCCCCCCCAGTCTAATGTCGCCATTGCATGGTTAGTGGTAACACTGTCAGCATTGGTGACTGGGTAAGTACGCCCAGTCAAATATTACTCAGGGGAAACCAGTGTGTCTCTCACCATAGTGACACTGGCACCTGTATCCCTCAGAGCCTCTATCCTAGTTCCATTGATCCAAGGGTACTGTAAGTATTTCTTTAAGTTGGGAGGCCACACAGCTACAGTGGCAAACTCAACTTCCCCCTCTGAAACTAGAACTGCTTCAGTGTGCAACCTGATTTGCTCTGGGCACACTGTTGATCCCATCTGGAGACTGGCTACACCAGGAGTAGCTGTAGCTGTAGGACTAGGGGCCTTCTTGCTAGGGCAAGCCTTGTCTCCAGTTAAGTGTCCCAACTTCTTACAGTTGTTACACCAGGCCTTTGCAGGATCAAAGTTCTTCCCCCTATAGGGCTGTGGAGTATAGGGAGTAGTTTGGGACCCACCCCCTTGTGCAGGTTTTTGGGGCCCTTTAGAAGACTCAGACTTTTTATCTCGGGGATTCTCACCACCTTTCCCCTGGAGAGGTTTTGTAACCCTTTCTTTTGGTCACCCCCAGTGGTTGTCTTAGTCACCCTAGTCTTGACCCAGTGGTCTGCCTTCTTTCCCAATTCTTGGGGAGAAATTAGACCTAGGTCTACCAAATGCTGATGTAACTTTTCATTCGTGCAATTACTTAAAATATGTTCCTTCATAAACAAATTGTAAAGTCCAGTAAAGTCATGCACATTGTGCCCAGTTAACCAACCATCCAGTGTCTTTACTGAGTAGTCTACAAAATCAATCCAGGACTGGTTTTGGGTTTTGTGAGCCCCCCTGAATCTAATTCTGTACTCCTCAGTGGTGAGTCCAAATCCCTCAATCAGAGTTCTCTTCATGAGGTCATAGGACCCAGCATCTGGCCCAGAGAGGGTCAGGAGTCTGTCTCTGCAGTTACCAGAGAACAGTTCCCACAGGAGTGCCCCCCAGAGAGGTTTCTTCACCTTTCTCATGTCACAAGCCCTCTCAAACGCTGTGAACCATTTAGTGATGTTATCACCCTCCTCAAATTTAGGGACAATCCCTTTGGGGATTTTAGGATCATAACATTGCTCTTTATCCTTATTAAGATTGCTGCCACCATTGATGGGTGCTAAACCCATCTCCTTTCTTTCTTTCTCTAGAGCCAGGAGTCTGGACTCTAGATCCAGTCTTTTGGCCAGCCTTGCTAAAAGGCTGTCCTCCTCATTGAGGCTGTCCTCAATGTCCTCACCAGAGCCTGAGCCACCTGTGTGGCCTCTAGGTCCCCAGAGGTTGATTCTTGGAGTCAGGGCTATTGGAGCCCTTTTCTCCCTAAGCATTGGAGGAGGTGGATCTACCTGGTCATCCTCTTCCACTACTTCCCCATCTGACTGGTCATCACCTTGTTCAGAGGGGTGGTCCTTTGCATACTCAGCCAACAGCTCCTGGAGCTTTTGTTTGGTTGGATGGGGACCCATTGGTATGTTTTTAACTTTACATAAGGACCTTACTTCCTTGAAAGACAAGTGAAGGTAAGGGGTGAGGTCAAGCTCCTCAACCATGTCCTGTATGTCATTATTATCTTCACTAATAGTTGGGTTCTTTTCTTGAGACATTCTAACAAAAAAGTTCTAACCCCTCTATCCTTGACTATAGTGACTTTTTATTTTCTAAAATTCTAAAGGGACTTAAGCAAGGCCCTAACAAGACTTTTAGTAGTTTGGTAAAAATGCCAATTTGAAAAATCAGAATTCTAAAGGCAATTTAAGAGTTCTGTCGTGTGATCAGGTGGTAACCAAGTAGTCCAACAAATGCAAGTTGTGTATCCCACCGCTGATCCACCAATGTAAGAAACTGGCTCTATATATACTACACCAAAATGAGGTATAGTGTGTATAGGGTCCAGGTGACTCCAGAGGTAGGCAGAGGTTAAAGTTAGATAGAACCTTACTCTCTAATAGTGGTAGCTTGGTCGAGCAGTAAGGCAGTATCAGAGGACAGTGTTAAGCATTTGATGTACACACTCAGTCAGCAAATGAATTCACACACTCAAGAACTGAACTCTAGGCCAATTGTTTTTGTATAAAAATATATTGTTGTTTTATTTTAGAACCAAGCAAGCCTGGCACAGGTAAGCATAAAATACTTTATAGTAATAAGTTACTGAATGTCGAATAGTTTGAAAATGCAATGGAAATTGTACTTTGTTTGATTTACAGGGGAGCAGTAGTATTTAACACTTAGCAAATACAGTACATTGGAATGAATAGGTTTTTTCAGTAAATTGCAGGTAAGTTACTTTTACGTTACTTTTTCTAACTCAGTGCTGGATGCCTGGATTCAGCACTGGGACATTTCCTGAAAACAGGTGAGTAAATGCGTTTTTGTTATTCGTGCGATTTTTAAAGAATATTTTCAGATTGCAAAACTCCACACTTAGAAACTTTTTGGAGCAGTACATTGAAATGAATAGGCTTTGTCAGTAAATTGGAGGTAAGTTACTTTTACGTTACTTTTTCTAACTCAGTGCTGGATGCCTGGATTCAGCACTGGGACATTTCCTGCAAACAGGTGAGAAAACACGTTTTGGTTATTTGTACGATTTTTAAAGAATATCTTTAGTTTTCAAAACTCCACACTCGTTTTTTGGAAGAAAAATTGTCAATGTTATCCTATGGAGGAAAAACAGGTTATGGGTTTGCAGGTAAGTAAACGACTGTGGGAGTTAAGGTTCTGGGGTTAGAACAAGGGTTCCCCCAGGGTCAGTGATGCACTGTTGTTGCACCCTCAGCGGCACTAGGGCGGCCGGGTGCAGAGTGTTGAGGCCCAATGTTATCCTATGGAGGATAGGGGGACTCCGGTTGGTGGCTGCTGGCAAGCGGGCCACTGGGTTGTGGGAGCAAAGCTCCTAGGGTTTAGGTCAGGGCAAATAGGGAACCAAATTAGCACCGAAGGTGCACCCTCAGCGGCACTAGGGCGGCCGGGTGCAGGGTGCTGTTTTGAGGTCGGGTGCCCTGTTGTTTCCAATGGAGAACCTCCGGTTTGAAGAAGCACTGCAGGCTCGGGGACGAGGATCTTCCGGGTGCGACCACCACTTCGAGGGGTAAGTTGGGATGTCTTGGGTTGGTTAGGCACCGTTGGTTTGGGCACACAAGGCCGTGGGGCGTCGGGTGCAGGGGTGCCTTTTAGGGTCGGATTTTCGTACCCTCTCTGGTCGTGGTAGAGGGGACCCTCTGGATTGAGGCTGCAGGCGTCGTCTGGAGGCTTGAGGCAGGTCAGGAGTCACTGGATCTCGGGTCAGGATCACCGGGGTGACCTCCTCGTGGTGTTTTTCCACTCGAGCTCGGGCCGGGTTCGGCGGGTGCAGAGTGGGCTGGATTCGCAGTGTGCGGCCGGAGCCAGAAGCTGCACTTTGAACAAGTGCGGTGTTCACGGGAGATTCAGTCTTTGAAGTGAAGGCAGGCAGGTCCTCCGGGGTTTTTGAGGTTGCTGGCTGCAGGACACACCGGGATTTCGCAGGAGCAGGTTCGAGGGGAGACAGGCCTGTAGGGCTGGGGCCAAGTCAGTGGGCGTCGTCCTCTTGTTAGCTCTGCACGGCTCTTCGGTGCTTCTTCTTATCTTCTTTTCTTGTTGTTGCTGGATCTGAGGAAGCAAGGTTCAGGGTGCCCCCTAAATACTAAATTTAGGGGCATTACAGGTAGGTAAAGGGCATGGACCAATGGGTCCCTTCCCTGGGGTGGGTACACCCCCTATTCTGCCACTCTCCAGTGGGAGGGGGGCAGGAGCCTGTCCCTGGTGGCTGGGTCCCCCCATCCTCAAGATGGCGGGGACTCGAGGTTGTGCTTCACCTCGCCTCCCCCACCTGAGGGGTGGAGTTGGAAGAGGTGGGCACACCTCCCTTCCTCACTTGTTTTTCCCGCCGGTTCTCCCGCCCAAAGTGGGGGGTAGAACCAGTGGGGACCAGTTGCTGAAAGCAGCAAATGGTCTGGAGAGGCTCACAAAGGCAGCATGCCTTTGAATCTTCTCCTTAGTGAACCCTGCCCATCCTGGGGGAGGAGGCTTGGCACCTCGTCCCAGGATGTGCATTGTTTCAGGCCCCCGAGAGCAGCAGTCTCTCGACCCAGGGGTCCAGAAACATGTCTGTTGGTGGCAGCCTAAGCAGCCACTCAGTCAGGTCACTAGAAGTTGGTCGAGTTTCAGGGGGCATCTCTAAGATGCCCTCTGTCGTGCATTTTACATTAAATCCCACACTGGCATCAGTGTGGGTTTAATGTGCTGAGAAGTTTGATACCAAACTTCCCAGTCTTCAGTGTAGCCATTATGGTGTTGTGGAGTTCGTAATGACAAACTCCCAGCACCATATACTCTTAATGGCAGCACTGCACTTACAGTGCCCAGGAATGGACTGGGGCACTGTAGGGGTACAGGGCTCATGCACCTGTACCCTCACCACTGGCATAAGGCACCCAGCTAGAGGGGTGACTGATGTATGCCAGGGCAGTGGTTTGTGGGCATGGCACACAGGGATGTGGGCCATGTCGACTCTTCACTTTGTTCTGCACCAAGACACGCAGCCTGCAAAGGCAGTGTGTGAGTATCAGGGTACAGGACCTCTAAGGGTGGCACAATACGTGCTGCAGACCTTAGAGGTCTTCTCTGGTCACAGTGCCCTGGGTACCTGTGGTACCATTTACCAGGGGCTGACATGTGGCCAGAGATGCCAATTGAGTTTAGGCTTCAATGCAGTTTTAGGGAAGGAACATAGGCCCTGGGCACCTGATTGGCAGGAGCCCAGGGCACACTCAGTCAAAGAACATCAGCAATTCAGCAAAAAGTGGGGGCATACCATGTAAGAAAGATGGCACTTTCTCACAGCATTACTATCAACTATGCATGTTTCCATGCATCTTCTGATGATTGCATAAATGTAGCACATGCTGAATGTACATGGAGGAGTCCAACATGGGAGTATCATTTTAAAGTTTTGTGCTTTGCTTGCATATGATGTTTGTGAGTATGGCACTATACTGAACCTATGTCTATGTCTCTTGCAGCATCTACCGAGGGCGCGGAAGGACGGGGGACCGACACCAGGGGGGAAGCTTCTGGCACGACGGCTACACATGAGCTCACTGACACTGATGTGACCAGTGCCTCGGAGGCCCTGGATGATTCCCACCCGGAAACACCAACCTCCACATCTTCAGACTCCAGCGGTGACTCCTCAAGGTTGGCGGGCACAGGAAGTTCCAAATCTGCCTCTTCTTCCACCACACATCGTCCAGTGCCCACCCTCCCGGTTGCTCCCACAAGTGCTGTCCGTGCCCGCAGGCCTAGGAAGGGTAGAGTCTCCTTCCCCCTAGGCACCGCTGCCCCTGCCTCTGTCTCCCCTGCTGCCCTCAGTGTGGAGGCGGTGGACCTTTTGCGCCAGCTGTGTGTGGGTCAGACTGCTCTCCTGAATGCCTTCCAGGATCATGACAAAAAGTTGGCACAGGTAGTTGCCTTCATGGAGGGGATTCATTCTGACGTGGGTGGCCTACACCGAACTGTCCAGTCTTTGTCCTCCACAGTGACGGCAGCCATTCAGCAGTCACAGGCTCCAAGTCCAGCTCCTGTCCCTTCAGCAACCACCCTGCCAGTGGCACCACCTGACGAGAGTGCCCACACGCCAGAGACCTCAGGCACCAAGTCCTCCACACGCAGCACACAACAGCAGCACTCCAAGCGGACCAGACCACAGACACCATCCCCAAAACACAAAACAGGCACACAGGAGCGCAAAACCAAAAGCCCATCTCGTGACACTCATGGGCATCAGGCCGAGAAGCAGGCATCAACATCACATTCATCAAAATCACCCCCATCCAAGGGCACTCCCATCCCCACATCTGCTCCCAAAGACAAACAAACAATTGCCCTGTCTGCTGTGAACCTGGTGCCTGCAACGACTAAGCACAAACACATTTCTAAGGCAGATTCACCCACAACGTCAACTCCCACCCACACCCCTGTGAAGCTGGGACAGGAGAGCAAAGTGGGGGGTTCACCTGGACAACAGGGGATGCAGGGGAAGAGGCAAGGCCACCACAAGCGTACAACCAGATCCAGCAAATCCCCACAGGGAGAGCCACCTGCACCTGATACACCTTTGGTGGAGAGTGAGGCTGTTGTGGCTACCCCACTTCCCACTCCGGCCAAGACACTTGTGGGCTATCGAATCCCCAAGAAGTTGAGACCCAGCCCTCAACATTCACCCTCACACACAGTGTCTCCCGGAAGCATGTCTCCACCTCCCCGTGCAACCACTCTACCCGGTCCAAGCAGCCCTCAGGCTCCCACAGCCACTGATGCCTCTACCTCAGCCGGTTCTCTCTCTCCCAGGTCCAGTCCTCCAACTGGCCCGACAATCAGCCACCTCCGAGTTCAATTTCAAGCCAAAGTTGAAGCCAAGTGCCCCTCCTCACACCATTTATCACACAGCAGTGCCTGGACTGCCCATTTGTAGCCCCTGAGCTGTGGTGATTCCCATGGCAGTGGACGGTGTCACCCATTCCCTGTGCAGTTTCCCATGCACACATGTGCGTACCGGAACTATGGACTGGCCAATGGCCTTGCTGTTTGTTACTTTTGATGCCCATTCCCTGTGCAGTTTCTCATGCACACATGTGTGGACCGGAACTATGGACTGGCCAATGGCCTTGCTGTTTGTTACTTTTGATGCCCATTCCCTGTGCAGTTTCTCATGCACACATGTGTGGACTGGAACTATGGACTGGCCAATGGCCTTGCTGTTTGTTGCTTTTGATGCCCATTCCCTGTGCAGTTTCTCATGCACACATGTGTGGACCGGAACTATGGACTGGCCAATGGCCTTGCTGTTTGTTACTTTTGATGCCCATTCCCTGTGCAGTTTCTCATGCACACATGTGCATACTTTAAATTTGTACTGGCCAATGGCCTTGCTGTTTTGTACTTTTGATGCCCATTTCCTGTGCAGTTTCTCATGCACACATGTGCATACTTTTAATTTGTACTGGCCAATGGCCTTGCTGTTTTGTCCTTTTGATTCCCATTTCCTGTGCAGTTTCTCATGCACACATGTGCATATTTTTAATTTGTACTGGCCAATGGCCTTGCTGCTTTGTACTTTTGATGCCTATCTGGGTATTATGTAATAAAGACTGTTACTCCTGTTGTCTCTTTGTCAATGCCCTTGCTAAATAAAAGGTTTTTATGTATGGGTATCGGTTCATGTGACACATGCTCTGTATGCCACTTTCACATTGGCAATTACTTGTTTTACTTTTTCAGAGGTTTCCAGAGGTAACAGGCACTTTTGTTCATCTTCAGTCTGAGGCTTGAGGGTGCAATGATGGTTGTTTGTGATGATCTACTCTTCTCCTACTCATTCTGTGCTCAGGTTTGCTAAATTGTACACAAGTCATGTTAGGATGCAATACCAGAACAGAGGTGAATGCTATCCACAGGATTACTTGCGGGGTGGCCAGGGTCCGTCATGTCTGTGGGCTCTTTCTTGATGTGTGCACAGCAGTGTTGATGTGTAGTCATCTTGTGTGGGCCTGTCTTCATAGTCACATGGGTACATTTGAATGTGTGCACTTTAGTAGTCATACAGTGTGATTGGCCTGTCATTGTCAGTAGTGTTGATGTGTATGTGCCCCTGCACATGCCAACTACACACATGTATGACCCAGGTAATGTGTGCCTGTTAGATTACATTGTCAGACATGTGCTTCAGATTGTGGGCACCTGTAGGAGTTGTAGGTTGAGCACTGTGCAGTGTGTCGGTGTGTGCTTGCACTCCTGGGGGACACCTACTTGTTGTCGCTGTCAGTTGTGAGTATGCAGAGTGTGTCACTGCAAAGTCTGTGTTGTGTTTTGATGATCAGCCATGGGTCTTGTTTAAGTTTGTGCTCACTGTGCTGACCTGCTCAGCTACACTGACATTATTTGTCAGTTTTCTCATGCATTGCTGTCACTTGACACATTTTTGGGTCGAGTATAGTATGTGGTATGAGGAGTCATACCATCCCCTATAGGTGCTTCTGATGCCTACACATTGTGAGTTACTCCTCTATGTGTTTGTGGACTGTACACTCCTCACCTGTCCAATACTGATGTACACACCACTTCAATCTCATGTCTTCCACCCCATGCCTTGCCAGTGTGTGACCCTCCTCACCACTTCATAGTGTGACACTATACTGTGTGAGGATGATCTGTGTACAGGACCAATGTGCCACTCAGGACAGTTTCACAATTAGGTATGTGTTATTTTCTTCTACTTGTTTGCAGTCATGGTTGCTCATGTGCAGTGCATATGTTTGAGCAGCACAGTCCTCTAGTCATGTTGTTTGCATCTGGGTTTCCCTGAGTTGTGCATCTGTGGGTGATGGCTAAGCAGTATGTCTGTTTGCTGAGGTACTGCTACCCTTCCTGAGTGTGATGTTATCTGTGTGCTGTGATGATTTGTGTTGTGGGAGTTCATGGTGGGGCACTCAGATATGTGTGCTACTGGTTTGGTTGGTGTGCACACACTGCTTAGTGTGTATGCAGTGCTGTCAGTGTATGTTGCCTTGTACTTGCCTGGTGTGCATCCCCATGATGTCCAGCTGAGATTGCTATGTGATGGATTGGTATGTGCATCTATTGTGTTTTTGTTGTAGATGTATGCAGTGTTTGGCCTGTGTTGGCTCTTTCTGCTGACAGGTGCAATGTGTGTGTGATGTTCTATTTGCATGACATTGTGTGTCAGTAGTTTGTGCATTGTGATACATTCAGATGTGTGTTGCATGTGTAGTGTGCATTGCTTGTGTGTATGTCACATGCAGCAATGTGGATGATTCTTGTTCATGAGCTTGTTTTGAGTGCACAATAGTGGTATGTCCTCCTATATTTGACCTGTCACTTGTCAGGATTGTGCATGTGCACGCTTGTGGTACACTGTGACAGCATGCTCACTTGATGACTGGTGTGGTGTCTATGTCTGTGTTAGCTGATTTGTCCCATTGATCACAGTTAGTGTTCATGATTGGCATTTGATGATGCAATTCTTGTTTGTGTTGGGGTATGGTGTCTGTGCATTTGTCCAGAGTGACAATGTTGTGTATTCCTGTTCTGTCTAGGGTCACATTGCCTTTCCACTGTTTGCCTGCACATGGCTGGGCTTGTTGGACTTCTGTGGATGTTGTTTGTGAGATTTGTGTTTGTCTATTGGTTTTGGGTCAGCATTGGTTCAGACATCCCTGAGTGTGAGGCTGACATTTGTAGATGCACACCAGGGTGTGTGACTGGTTGTCTGGAAACTCACAGGACCTTATTTGCACCTTTATGTGTGTTTCTCACAGGTGTTGAGTGTTGCAGGTGTGAGATGGGTAGATGAGGGGTATGTGTGAAGGTCCTACTTGGGTTTGACAGTCAGGGAGTGTGACAATGAGCCAAGTGTGTTGTGCTGGTGGCATACATATGTCAAGTAAGTTGACACAGATGTGTGGCTGGTCACTGTATGGCTTCTGACACTTCCTATCATTCCTGTGCCTATGCATAGCTTGCATTGCTGTATCCCAGAGATATTGCACAGTTGTCACTTTGGTTTCATTGCTATCACTGTGCCACCCATGTCTGATTTGAGGGCCTAAGGGTAGTGTGATAAGTTCCTCCTCTTGCATGTGATGTCCAAATGCTATGTGGCTTGCTCCATGGTTTTCCAGCACTGTGCACTGCACTTTGGCCTAGCCCATTTATTGTCCTACATTGCTGCTGACCTATGGTATCTGTATGTGGCAGAGTGTCATTGTGGGATCTTTCTGAGGGACTTGACATGCAGTGTGAACAGTTCAGTGGTTGTTAATATGCAGTGTGAGTCTTCATTTCTTAATTATACTCCGTTTGATTCACATGAGTGGAAGGCAGGTGTGAGGAGGAGGGTTGTCCAGCCCCTGACCTTCTGTGCAGGGTGTTCATCTTCACCCCCACCTTCCCAGTCAATCTACCTTGCCCTTTGATGTGTGAGGTGCGAGGTCGAGCCACACCTGGCTGATAAATTGCGCATTGGGGGGTAGAACAGGAGGGGCACACAGCATGTGCAGAAATGGGTGTGGGAAGCGTGCTGTGGGCTGTGGCCAACTTATGCAGCCCACCATGTGGGTAGGGTGAAGGTGGAGCCCTGGGAAGCTGCCCAGACTGCCCATGCCTGGAGCCGGCCATGCCTACTACATTGTGTGCAGGTTTTCCCGCGTCTTCACCGACTTGCCCGGGACATTGCAGTGATTTCGCGGTTGATGGGTGACCCGGATGCGGAGGTGTGGATTTCTAGCAGGCAGGACATGTGTGAGTACACTGGGGGATATGTTCCTGTGTCCACCAGAGTGTCTGATGTGGACAAGAACCGTATTTCAGTACAGGAGTTATGTGTTGTGGTTGTATGCAGAGATGTGTCTTTAGGTACCTGCGGTGTTGACCGCGGCGACGTCTTATTTGCTGGTAGTGAATGAGGTACAGCAGCGTAAGGGCTTGAAGATCTGGATCCATGGTGGTCAGGAACACGTGGAGGTGCCCCGGATTCGAGTTTCGCTCTCCGCAGTAGTGCTTCCGCCGTCTCCGAGTGGCTGGTTTCTCCGCTGCGTTGTGATGGTGATTTGTACGGCGGTCGTAACGTCATTCCGCACGGCAGTCTTTCTCTATTGGCTCCCTCCGCCACCGTTGCGGAAGGAAATTCCTGGCGGATCCCGAAACTCCGCAGCGGACGGGAAATGGGCTATCTTTGACCATTGTAATACGGCGGACGCGAGGACCGCCGCTGGAGTGCGGAAATGGACGTTTCCGCCACCGTCAGCACCGCGGATGTGCCAAACACCGCCATCGTAATCGGCCCCTAAGTCAGGGAAGGTGCTGGACACTAAACATATATAATTTACTATTCCCACTCCAAACTACATTAAATCAGGGAAGGTGCTGGACACTAAACATATATAATTTACTATTCCCACTCCAAACTACATTAAATCAGGGAAGGTGCTGGACACTAAACATATATAATGTACTATTCCCAATACCAATTACATAAACTTTTGTAAGATGCTACACACCAAACATATGTAATTTACAATTTTTAAATATACATTGTATTGTAAAGCATTAATATTTTCAAAAATATATTTAACAATATATGACACAATTCAATTAAGTCTTTATTTCGATCGTACTGATCATAAAAGACACAATAATATATAATATCACAAAAAATACATACATTCTCACCAGAACTTAGCAATAAACAATTCATAAAAATAGACAATACACTATAAAAACAATCAAGTGAATATTTGTTTAAAAAGCTTGAACAGTTTTAAAAGGTTTAAAACCAGTACTATAATTTGGCAGTAGTTTATGTGAGATGCCTTTCATTGCGTCTAAGTTCTAAAACCGTTTGAAACTAGTCACACTGTATGCTAGAGTTCTGGTACAGGCTATAAATTGTAAGACATAACAAAGTGACAAATACATGATGGAGAATGATCACTGTCGCCAGCTACTTGCTTTCAGTCTTATGTCGAATTCTCCACACCCAACCTAAAACTTTTGCTAAGGCAATCACAATGACCTCCTGGGTGCTTGACTTCAGTATTCGTAATGCGGTAGCACTCGACCTGGTGCCCATATTGGAGCAAATTGGTTTAAGCCATTTGCTCCGTGGAGAGCTATATGCTGGACATACAAATAAAATGTGAGGTATTGTCTCATCCATGTTTTGACAATATGAGCATTTGCTATCCAGGGTATTATGCCAGGTTTTGGTGAAATATTTGATCGGTAGTGTACCTATCCGAAACTGAAAGAAGTGTTTTCTGTCAATGGGCTTTGTTATGAAGTCCCAGAAGTCTTCATACATTGGTTCCGACTTGTGCCCCAGGAAGATACTGGTCAGTGGTGAAGTGTTAGAAGAACACAAATTACCAGCTCTAATCATTGCCCAGTATGCTTCTTTAAAAGCTTTTTTGGGGGGAAACATGTTATTTGCCGTATCTTCCCACAAATGTCTCATACCCATGTTCACTAAGGAGCTTTTCACCCTCTGTAACCAGCTAATCTTGTGAGAGGTGTCAGCATCTCTAATGTCTTTGAGTGCTTGGGCATAGTGAGCTAACTCCGGGTTGGACCATAGTCTTCTCCAATAGGCTAATGGTCTAAATCTAGGGACCTCTGCCAGTGTGTTACACCCTAGATCAAAGTATAGGGGAGTGAGTGGTGTACTTTAGGGGAGACCAATTAGACCTCTCACAAATCTGTTTTGAGCCAGGACTAATGGGGACAGATTCTCAAATCCCAGAGTTCCGCACCATAGAGGATAGAAGCCATAACCTTGGTATTATATATCTTAAGTACAGGGCAAACCGGCTTAGTCTGGGAGAGCCTATATTCTTTCAGAAGAGCTCCTGCCAGCTGGGAGTGCTTAAGTGCCATTAGATCTATCTGGGGTTTCCAGTCTAGTTTACGGCCCAAAGTTATTCCAAGGTAGGTAAATATATCTGTTTGTTCCAGTGGCTCCTTATTCATAACAACTCTAGCTTTAATTGCTTTATGTTTGTGCAGAACCATAAATTTAGTTTTGTCCACATTTACCACTGAGGGGCCGATTCCGATCTCGGCCGGTAGGGCACCGAATCGGATTCGGCTTTACCGGATCCGATTCGGAGCCCTATTTTCCGACCGATTCGTACGTGCGTCCGGGCGAGCGAGTACGATGCGAGCGCACGCGAAATCGCTGACCGAGTCGTTCGCGCGTCCCAACCGCACCGACCGACTCGCACGGACACGACTCGCACCGCACAATGGAGACGTTCCCCGGCTGGGCAAGTACGATGCGCGCCGCGAGCAGTCCGACCGACACGCGCCATCCGGCTCCAAGGAGCAGTCGGAGCCGTACTTCGGGGGTCCGTGTCGGACCCCCCTGTACGCGTAGCCGCACGAGTCGCACACAGGGGGGGACCCATGGGTCCCCCCTACCTGTGCATGTACGGCGCGAGTCGCTTCGCCGCGTACCCGCTGTAGGGGGCGCCCTTGTTCGCCTCGCACCTATTGAGGCAATGGGAACCCGCGTACGCGTTGTACGACCGGCTCCCATTGACTTCAATGGGAGTCCGACCGAATCGAGTACGATAGCATACGGACGCATCGTACTCGTTCGGTCGGGCTGCTAGGGTCCGATTTGGTCGGAAATCTCTCCGGGTCCGGCTCGGTCGGAGAGATTTCCGGCCCGAATCGGAATCGGCCCCTGACTCGTGTGCTTTGCAGAAAGACTCAAAACGACTTAGTGCTCGCTGCAACCCAACTTGAGTTTTTGAATTAGGGTGTCATCAGCGAACATAAGTATTGGGACCTTTATGCCTGCAACAGAAGGAGCATCGGTAGAGTGCGCTGAAAAATAATTAACCACCCCGTTTATAAACAATGAAAACAGGGTGGGAGCCAAAACGCACCCTTGGCGTACCCCTTTTAAGATTGGAAACCTGGGGGTGATGTTTCCTTGTGATCCCCAGCGGACCTGTGCATAGTTAGATTCGTGCAGTTTAACTACAAGCTGTAGGAGCTCTAAAGGTAGCCCTAGATCTTTCAAAACGGCCCAGAGCTTGTTTCTCGGGACAGTGTTGAATGCAGCTTTAAGGTCTACAAAGGCGGCATAGATGGTGCCACCCGCTAATAGTACAACACGCCAGTAGATTGAAACAAAATAAAAGACTTGGTCGATTGTACTTACTAGGGCCCTAAAGCCTGCCTGAAATGGGGATAATATATTGTTCTCTGCTATACAGATCTGGATTCTGTTCAGCACTAGCCTGGCCATAATCTTTTGGGTAGAGTCAATTAAACTGATTGGTCTATAATTGCTAGGGCTAGAACGATCCCCCTTTTTATAAATGGGCAGTATTTTGGCTCCTCGCCAAGAGTCGGGATTGGAAGCTCCACTGGCTATCGAATTGGCAAGTATCTGAATATACTGAAGCCAGTTGTCTTTATCGAATAAAAACAAGTCCGCCAGGATACAGTCAGGGCCGGGGGCCCTACCCTTTGGCGCTGAGTTCATGGCGGCTTCCACTTCACTTATAGTAAAAATTACTGTTGGATCTATATTGGGCACTTGAAATGGAGAGACATTCTCTCCAACTGCAAATTGGTCCTCAAAAAAAGAGACCCACTGATCGGGCGCTATGTGATTTTGGGGTATGTGGCCCGAACCTCCTCTGCCCCATTTTACCAGCTGCCAAAATGATTGCATATTTTTCATTTTGCTAGCCTGTAAAAGTTCTAGCCACCGTAATTCGTCCCATTCCTTTTTTGCTACTGTTTGTGTAGATTTATACTTTTTGCGTGCTATTTTAATTATACCCATGTCCTTGGTTTTGATTGCCCGGGATAATTGCTTGTATGCTTCCTTACAGGCCTTGTTGTACCAGTGGTCATGTTTAGGTGGGGGCCTCTTAGTTGATTTGTGAGGTTTGACAAAGAAATACCTAATCTTGTCAAACATGGCCTCGTGGACTTGAGTAATATTGGAATTGATTTCACCCTGATTGTTAAGTTTGTGTAGACCATCTAGTGTGCTCGCCACCACTTCCTTCATTTTCACAAGGGAACTTTCATTTTCGACAATCCTAGACCATTTGACCCTCCTCATGTCGTTACTTATGATAGCATCAGCAGTCTCACTTTCGTTGGCTCTAGGCAAGGATGTTGTGTAGCCTGATACCTTCAGTTTTAACAACAATGGGTTATGGTCGCTTTCGTTCCTCACACAAACCTCCATATCAACAAGAGATGGCCAGTTCTCTATATTGATGAGGATATAGTCGATACGACTGCTTCTCGGACCATTACTGTATGTGTGGGATCCTAGGCGGTCAGAAGGTGTTCTACCATTCACTGCCCTGACTCCCCTTTCTAAGCTAAATGCTTTAAGTTGGAGCACTGCCTCGGTCCATTTTTTAATCGGTGGCATCTCCAGTAGGGGAATACCCCATTGAGCATCTTCGTCTGCACTAAGGTTGCTATCCTCATTATCCAGAGGCTCAAATGTGGTGTTAAAATCGCCTACTATAACTAAGTTATAACCATCACTCATTGTGTCTAAAAAACTACAGAGTTCAGAGATTGTCTTAGATGACACATAAATATTAATATTCAAATTATTATAGTTAAATTCTCAATTTTTCTTTATTATTACCAAATTAAAATATATAATCGACTAAAACCAAAAAAGTTACTCTCATTAATAAATAAAAGTATTAACATAAACATTTATTTTAAATTTGTAAATTTTCAAAAAAATTTAATTTAAAAAAATACTCAAATGTATCCCCTATAAACACAACATCCCACTACTCCAATATTTAAAATGTAATCTAAAATTTTGAAATTTAAAAAAATTAATTTTTAAAATTTAAAAACACTCACCACCCTTTATCACTATAAACCCAACATTACACACATAAAGATATTTCTATAAAAAAAAAAAATCCCCCAAAAATGTATTTCTTTTTTTAAACTCCCCACCCTTATCCCTATTAACCCAACATCCCAATCCTCAAAAAATTGTACATTCATTTAAAATTTTGAATTAATATTTAAAATTTAAACAACATATTTTAAAACACTCCCCTCCCTTATCCCCTATTAACTCAACATCCCGCTCCTAAAAAAAATTGTACATTCATTTTAAATGATAAAATAATTTTTTATAATTTTTACAATTTTTTTTAAAACACTTCCCACCCTTATCCCCTATTAACCCAACATCCCGCTCCTAAAAACAATTGTACATTCATTTTAAATTATAAAATACATTTTAAAAATGTTCACAACATTTTTTAAAACACTCCCCACCCTTATCCCCTATAAACCCAACACCCCGCTCCTAAAAATTATTATACAATTTAAAAAAAAAAATTTTTAACAATTATTATAGCATTTAACAACATATAATATAATAAAAAAATAAATATTAAATCGATATATTTTAATGACGATATTTTGACAAACGATATTTTTTACAATGATATTTTTTACAACACACAAAATCGATATTTTATACATAGATATTTTTAACATCGATATTTTGTACTAACGATATTTTAAACTCGATATTATGTCAAGTCGATATTTAAAACTCGATATTCTGACCACTTACCATCTCTCCATAGCCCCTCTCTCACATACATTTCATTTGTTTTAAAGCGCTGATAAAAGGCTGGCTTTACCGATCACTCAGCTATCCACATAAAATACAGATCTGTTCCTTGCATTATGCGCATTAACCCTCTGTGCTACTTTATGGTGAGTTAAAACTGCTATTAGCAAACATGTCTACATTCTAAAAGAGGAAAGCATGCGTTTAAAAAATAATAATCAAGAGAATGTTTTTCCCACCATTAATATCTATTGAAGCAGAAGCCATTTTAGGTGGGATACAGACAATATAAAGCCATTTTTAGGTCTCGCGCCTAGCGTTGCAGTGCGCAGCACTGCTCGCACAGCGAGAGATTTATTGGGGTAGAGGGATTTTAGGAGAAGGACTTTTGCTCCCGCCCATGCTTTCTATTGGGCAACGTCAAAAACTCTGCCTTGTCATTGGTGTGCAGCGGTTTTTGTTACCGCCCTGTGGCTTTTTTCGACACGCCCTTGGGACAGCGAGTCTACCCCGTGTCTTGCTCACGCTGCCTGCACGCGCCAGACGGCTCTCTGATTGGTTGGCGGCTAGCAAATCAGCATTGTGATTAGTGGACCTTGTCAACCAATCAGAGAGCCTACTGGCGCGTGCAGGCTGCGTAAGCAAGACACGCTGTAGACTCGCTGTCCCAAGGGCTCTTTGATTGGGCATCGAGTAGGGATGACGCTGCCTTCATGCGGACGTCACTGTCCCTCCTCCCCGCTGCAGCAGCAGTGAGGCAGAGCCATGCGAGGGAGACTCCCAGGGGACACGGGGCCGTGCGTGTGGCCGCATGTACAGCGTGTTTCTTGTTTTCTTACTTGTGTGTTTTCCTCAGCCGTTTTTTGTTGTCGGTGCGCTTTTGCCACGCAGTTGTGAAATCATGACTAATTTTCGGCATCTTGGGGGCAGGCATATTCTTAAAACCCGCAAGCAGCAGCGGGGCGGTGACGGGTTTGCGGCCGTCGGGCGAAGGCGAGGGTTTATTTAGACTAGTCTGGCTGGCAGCGGTTGGTTAACCCCTCGGGGCATCGTAGCCTCGCCTGGCTTTTATCCTCAAACTGTAAGCTTCATTTTAAGGCGACACATACATTCTTCTGATGTCATTGTGTGGGCAAACAGCGAAAAAGGACAACGGCGTGTGTGATGATTTCACCAGCGTGATTTGTGGCAGGTGCCCGACCTTTTTGATAAGGGCGTGTTTATTTTCGGTTTGATTAACGTGTAAGCATGTAAAGATGCCGCGCCAGCTCCACACTGACCTTCGGACCTGTGTTTTGACGAAGACCAGCATCTGCGTGGATATAATAAAGGCACGTGTGTCCGTGGCACTGCAGACTGAAACCAGCTGTTGCTTGTCCCCCAAGTTGCATTACCCACTGATGCTGAAGTGAAGCACAGCTGTGCGTTACATATACGTCTAGGGCAGGCTGCGTAATGTTACATGCAGATGTTTCTGGTCGGTGAGAGTGGAGCATGTGGTTTTGGAATGGCTCGTAGCGGGGAGTGTTGGGAGTATTTTTGGGGGTAGAGTGGCAGAGGGGAAGCGCGAGTGGGTGATTTAAAGTACAGACCCATTGGAAGCACCGTCATAGCACCCTCTGGTGGTGGGGTCTTAGACTTTTATGCTGCATTTATTGCAACAGCCACAACTGACTTTTCTTCATCTCAGGGCAGCCCGGGGCTTCAAGTGGGCCAGGTTCTGATGGGTCTCAGACCCGGAAGTAATTAGAAACTCGTATTGAAACGGGTCCCTATATTGGTCCCTGTATTCATGTCCTTAACTGTCTAGGCAAAAGTACTGATCGATTGACTGTAAAC
The DNA here is from genome assembly GCA_963921515.1 of Calotriton arnoldi. NCBI lineage: Eukaryota > Metazoa > Chordata > Amphibia > Caudata > Salamandridae > Calotriton > Calotriton arnoldi. The sequence continues at coordinate 888,198 of CAWUFW010000505.1, forward strand.
AACCGTAAAGTAATCCATGTCAGCAATACAACCCCTGTTTATACTTCATGTGGTTATGTGTAATTGTAAAGCTCACTGTCATCTGGGTGCGTATCCCGGCGCTGCTGCCGGTGCAAAAGTAGCGTGGCCTAGGGCTGGAGAGTAGGTCTATTCAAAAAGCAAGGCCTTCAGCTTCTTGCAGAACTCAAAAATAGAAGCAGCAGCTCTGATGTGCAAAGGCAGGTCATGCCAGGCTTTAGGAGCAATGTAGGAGAAGGCTCAACATCCGGTTCTAGCTCTGTGTATGGATGCGATGTGTGTCAATAGAAGACTTTCCGAGCAGAGGTGGCTGGATGGTTTGTGAATTGAGATTTTTCTGAGGTAGGCTGTGCCCATGTTATGTAATGCTTTGAAGGTGTGTTTGAGGAGTGTGAAAGGGCCACGTTTATGTATTGGGAGCTGTGATCAAAGTGAATTAAAAAAAAAAAGTATGGGAACTGTGATGCTGTGTGCACAGGGGTTGGGTTGGTGAGCGTGGGGGCGGGATCAAAGGCGTGGCAAACAAATATTTTAACTGTTTTGGTGCTGTCAGCGTTAATGCATGCTCTCCTCCCGTGGCACAGTCCGGGTATGCTATTCACGTTTTTATTTTCTGAATGTCTGTATCCCGACACCCTGCTCCTAGGGTGCACATAGAGGGATTTTAGGAGAAGGACTTTTGCTCCCGCCCATGCTTTCTATTGTGCAACGTCGAAAACTCTGCCTTGTCATTGGTGTGCAGCGGTTTTTGTTACCACCCTGTGGCTTTTTTCGACACGCCCTTGGGACAGCGAGTCTACCCCGTGTCTTGCTCACGCTGCCTGCACGCGCCAGACGGCTCTCTGATTGGTTGGCGGCTAGCAAATCAGCATTGTGATTAGTGGACCTTGTCAACCAATCAGAGAGCCTACTGGCGCGTGCAGGCAGCGTAAGCAAGACACGCTGTAGACTCGCTGTCCCAAGGGCTCTTTGATTGGGCATCGAGTAGGGATGACGCTGCCTTCATGCGGACGTCACTGTCCCTCCTCCCCGCTGCAGCAGCAGTGAGGCAGCGCCATGCGAGGGAGACTCCCGGGGGACACGGGGCCGTGCGTGTGGCCGCCTGTACAGCGTGTTTCTTGTTTTCTTACTTGTGTGTTTTCCTCAGCCGTTTTTTGTTGTCGGTGCGCTTTTGCCACGCAGTTGTGAAATCATGACTAATTTTCGGCATCTTGGGGGCAGGCATATTCTTAAAACCCGCAAGCAGCAGCGGGGCGGTGACGGGTTTGCGGCCGTCGGGCGAAGGCGAGGGTTTATTTAGACTAGTCTGGCTGGCAGCGGTTGGTTAACCCCTCGGGGCATCGTAGCCTCGCCTGGCTTTTATCCTCAAACTGTAAGCTTCATTTTAAGGCGACACATACATTCTTCTGATGTCATTGTGTGGGCAAACTGCGAAAAAGGACGACGGCGTGTGTGATGATTTTACCAGCGTGATTTGTGGCAGGTGCCCGACCTTTTAGATAAGGGCGTATTTATTTTCGGTTTGATTAACGTGTAACCATGTAAAGATGCCGCGCCAGCTCCACACTGACCTTCGGACCTGTGTTTTGACGAAGACCAGCATCTGCGTGGATATAATAAAGGCGCGTGTGTCCGTGGCACTGCAGACTGAAACCAGCTGTTGCTTGTCCCCCAAGTTGCATTACCCACTGATGCTGAAGTGAAGCGCAGCTGTGCGTTACATATACGTCTAGGGCAGGCTGCGTAATGTTACATGCAGATGTTTCTGGTCGGTGAGAGTGGTGC